>CAUYSK010039922.1:0-40582 GCA_963575035.1 Avahi laniger | reverse complement strand
GAGTTCGAAACCAGCCTGAGCAAGAGTGAGACCCCGTCTCTACTAAAAGAATAGAAAGAAATTAATCAGGCAACTAAAAATATATAGAAAAAATTAGCCAGGCATGGTGGCGCATGCCTGTAGTCCCAGCTACTTGGGAGGCTGAGGCAGGAGGATCGCTTGAGCCCAGAAGTGTGAGGTTGCTGTGAGCTAGGCTCACGCCACGGTACTCACTCTAGCCCGGGCAACAAAGTGAGATTCTCTCTCAAAAAAAAAAAAAAAAAGACTTCCACCTGCCCACCCAGATCCACAGCCGCCCTCAATCCAGGGGCCACGGTAAGCCCAGAGCAGAGGATTGTGGCGAGAAGATCAGGAAGGTCTAAATCTAAGCTCATTAATAGGCCAGAGGGTGGGAAAGGACACAGAGGTGTAAGACAGGGAGGTGGATGAAACCAGAATGTGGGGCAGAGACTGGGCCATGGGGGATGACACCTGGCTCATGCTACACAGGCATCCCACTCAGCTGGAAATCCAGAAGTTTCCCCAGTGTTCCTGGTACCTGCTGCCTAGAAGCATCTGGACTCTCTCGGAATATAGTGGCTCTTCCTGTAGTACACTGGCCTGGATGCCTCCTGTCCCAGGGAGCTGGCCCTGCCTCCAGAACCCTCTCAGCAGTGCCCGCTCTGAAAGCTGCACTGAGAGAAGCCTGTCTGAAGCCTGCAGCAGTCACCAGGGAACCTCAGGAGCCACCAAAGTCTATGCTTTAGTCCCCTCCTGGCTGGCCCATGCCGTGACCGTTCCCAGGTCTTCTTTCTATGCAGAGTTACCATGAAGATCTAAACAGACCATCTGAGCCCGCTTTGCAAATAAATTATCAGGTCTGTCGCAAGAGGTGGTTCTGAAAAACCACCTGCTCCGGTGGCCAGCTTCATCAGGGTCACCCGGGCATTCCTAGTGTACGGTCGGGGCCCCAGGGAAGCAGAGGGCACTCTTAATGGCTAATTTGAGAGCATTTAATAGAGAATTACTTAGGCAGCTGTGGACGAGGCACAGTGCAGTTCCTGGGGCTGTGACAGTGGCACGTTCATCACCCCTGATTAATTACGCTTTTTATATTTTCTGATGCTTTGACATCTTGGGGCCTCCCTGGCCAGGGAGAGACTCCCCTCCCAGAGCTAGTTCTTAGAGAAGCAAACAACTTGCCTTTAGGCATGCCTCTCACATGCAAACCAACCGCACTCCCACACTCCCAGTGCCCCTTTGTCTAGCTCTCCCTCACCAAGCCAGCTCTCCCCTGCCCTGAATCGCCCAGGTACCAAATAGCTAGGGCCCAGCCCTACAGCCCAGAGCCTGCAGAAATATTCAGACTCGACAAACAAGCCAACCAGTGTGGCTCCCTGCCTCACCCCTTCCCTCCCCTGAAAGTCCCAAGAAAGGCTCAGCCCAGACTCCTCCCTGCCCCCCATCCCCGTCTGGGCTGCACGTTGTGGGAACTGCCATTCTTTCCAGCAGTTGTCTCCAGGTCTGTTATCTTACCACGCCTAACGAAAATAAACGCCTAAGTACAGACTAAAACAACCCCAAGGACTAAAGGGGCTGGTGGGGACGCAGCTGCCTGTCTCTGAGGAGAGAGAAAGCTGCCTGGGGAAGCTGTAGGAAAGGGGCTTGAGGGACACATGACCCTTGGGTGAGTCAGCTGAGACCCAGCTGGAAGCCACAGCCCATCCCGTCAGCCTCCTGGGGCCCAGAGCAGGGTGCACCAGGGTGTGGGGTGTGTCTGGAAGAGCCAGCCGCACGTGCCTGGCACACTTGGGCCCTACTCCAAGAAGATCTGATTCAGTAGCTTTTCAGTGGGGCCTGGGAATTTTTCTCAAATGCTTCCTAGATATTTCTGATGCACAGCCAGATACGGGTTATATGTTCTGAAATGAAAGCGCTGTCAATATTAATAGTATTAACAAGGGCTATAGCAGCGATAGCTACCATTCACGGAGCACTTCTGTGCCAGGCGCTCGTAATGCATAACTCCTCATTTCCACAACACCCCTGAAAGTGTTATTACTCTTATTTTATAGATGGAAAACTGAGCTTAGGCTGGTTAAGTAACTTGCCCAGGGTCACACAGCTTGTGAGTGGAAGAGCTGGGATATCAGGTTGGTCTAAAAGCTAACATAGTCGGCCCTTCACGGGTTCCAGATTTGTGAGTTTAACCAACCACGGATTGAAAATATTTGGAAAAAAACAATAAAAAATAACAACACAACAATAAAAATACAAATAAAAATACAGTATGACAACTATTTACACAGCATTTACATTGCATTAGGTATTATAAGTAACCTAGAGCTGGTTTAAAGAGGATGTGCATAGGTTATATGCAAATACTATGCCATTTTATATAAGGGACTTGAGCACCCGTGGATTTTGGTCCTGGAACCAATCCCCCACTCTTATACCAAGGGATGACTGCACTGTTTCTCCTGTTCCTCCCGACACTCACCCTAATCAGTCAAGATTACAAGGTAGTTAGCCGTAACTCTGCACCCCCGAACCTACAGAGTGGCCTTTTCATGACTCTTACAATGCTGTCTGGCATCCCTAGGGGGTTTTGTTTACGGTTGCTTACAAAAAAAAAAGCACCTTGAGAGCTTTGAAAGAAAGATGCTGAACAACCACAGCTGGTTATTAATTTTATGTTCAAAGGATTTCATTTTCCATAATAAGATGTGATCATTTTTATTTCCCTGCAACCTAAAGAAACAGTGTTCAGCTTTAATGTACACACTGCACCCGCCTCACCCCCAGCCGCAGGAAAGCAGACTTCAGCAAGAGAACTAAGGTCAGTCCCAGTGAGGAACATGGCTTTGCTATGAGAATTTCTTCAGAACAAGAGTTCTTAACCTGGGCTACAGGAAATTCTCAGAACCCTGAAATTACATGTGAGATTTTGCATGAATGGGTACTTCTGTCTGAGTCCTTAGCTTTCATTAGATTCTCAAAGGAGCCTCAGAAAGCCAGAATTTTGTCTCAGTTTCTTTCATAATCAACTTTAAAGTTTACCCTGCCTAATTCCTCCTTTCTTGTTTTCAGTGAAACTATGACCTGCTCCAAAAACATGCAGTCAGTGAAATTTAGTTCCCAAATATTTTATGATAATGTAACAGTGGGCTACATAAAAATAAATTTTAAAAGATTCTATTCCGTTATCTTATTCATAACTAAACAATTATTTTATTGGATTTCACTTTGAGGTTTTTATTGAAAATATTTTTTCTCTAAAACTCAGTATCTTCTTTTCCCTTGTGAGAGGTCAAAGAAAAAAATTCATATTGAAACAGATCAGTGAACTTGTCATATTTCTTTCTTAACCTTTCTGACTATAGAGGAATGGGGCATATAGAGGATTTCTACTGTAGTGTGTTTTTATTAAGTAAATATTCACCCATTCACTCAGCACGTTTTTATTGAGTCTTGTTCCAGGCGCTAGTTTAGGTACAGAGGATGCCAGTGTGAACAAAAAAAGTCAATTGCTCCCAAGAAACTTGCATTCCAGTAGGGGAACACGGACCACAGACCGTGAACCCGATAGAGAAAGAAGGAAGATAGTAATAAGCACTGCATTCGTTCCTGGGGCTGCCTGTGACGACCACCCACAAACTAGCTGGCTTCAAACAACAGAAATTTATTCTCTCACAGTTCTGGAGGCCAGAAGTCCAAAATCAAGGCATTGGCGAGGCCATATTCCCTCTGAAGGCTCCAGGGAAGAATCCTTCCTGCCTTTCTTCCAGCTTCCTGTGACTGCCAGCAACCCTTGGCGTCCCTCGGCTTGTAGACGCATCACTGCGACCTCTGCCTCTGTCGTCACACAGCATTTGCCCTGTGTCTGAATCTCCCTCGTCTTAGGTGGGTGCCAGTCTTTGGTTAGGACCTACCCTAATCCAGTGCGAACCCATCTTACCCTGCTTATATCTGCCAAGACCCCATTTCCAAATAAGGTCATAGCCACATGGAGTGGGGGTTAGAACTTTACATATCTTTTTGAGGGACACAGTTTAACCCACAAGTGCTATAAAAAATAATTAAGTGGCCACATGGGAGACAGAAAGTGATGGGTGCCGATATGTCCGGGAAGGCTCCTGGAGGAGGTGCCGTCGGAGCAGGAACCTAAATGAAGGGCAAGGACGAAGCACAGGGACGTCTGGGTGTGAGGGTCTAGGCGAAGACGCTGAGCAGAGGTGCAAAGCTGCAGTGCCTGCCCTTCTAACTCTCAGAAACTACGAGATAATAACTGTTTGTTGTATGAGCCATTCCGTTTTGTGGTAATTTCTTTGCAGCAATAGAAAATGTTTACAGTTGCCCTGCAGTGGCCTTCTCCGTTGTATTAGTTGTCTATTGCTGTACAAGTTACCACGAACTTAGCCGCTTAAAGCTTAGCTGGCAGTTTCTGTAGGTAACAAGTCTGAGCCCTCCACTCAGGCTATCTTGAGGCTGAGATCACAGTGCTGGAGGCGCTGCGTTCCTTTGTGGAGCTCGGGGGCCCCTTTCAGGCTCCCGTGGCTATTGGCAGAATTCAGTTCCTGGCAGCTGTAGGACAGAGGCCCCCATTTTCTTGCCTGCTGCTGGGCAAGGGTCCTCTTAGCTCCCAGAGGTTGCCCACAGTTCCTGGCCACGAGGACCCCTCCAGAGCTCTCATGCTGCAAATCCCTCGGACCTCTGCCTCTCACCTCCAGACTCAGACCTGAAGGGCTCATGTGATCAGGTCAGGCCCACCCGGATAACCTCCCTGTTGGTAAACTCAAAGTCAACCGATTAGTAACCTTAATTACATTGGCAAAATCCCTTTCCATATGATGTAACATAATCACGGCATTAATAGTCACAGATTCCACCTACACTTGAGGGAAGAGAATACAAAACATGTGCTCCAGGAGGCAGCAATCTTGAGGGCTATTTTGGATCCTGCCTGCCGTGCTCGTCTTCCACTCACATGGCTGTCACCTTAGTGTTCTGGGAGCCACACGCGCCCTCTGCGTGTGTGCAGCGTGTGCTGTCAACAACGTGGGCGAGCGTCAGCGAGAATAAAGGCAGAGGGCTAGGGCATCTGCCCTGTGCCAAACGCCACACTAGGGACTTCGTAGGTGCTATTTCAGCACAGGCATTATTAACTTCTCTGTTGGACAGATGGGAAAACTAAGGCTCAAATGACTTAAATCACTTCTCTACCATCCCAAATACAAAGTGGTAGAGACAGGATCTGAACCCTGGGTGTCAGAAAGGCAGGATTCCAGTGCTAGCTCTATTCCTTTCAACCCGTGTCTCCCAACTCCTCTGGCTTCACCTTGCCCATCCACACAGTGGGGTTAACAGAACGCCACGCCAATGCCCTCTCAGGGCTGTTGTTTGGCTTTTAAAAGGAATAATGGCCGGACCTGCATCTTCTAAACGGTAAAGAGCCGTAAAAGGCTGAGAGACTGTGGCTGTTGACATTACTTTTAAGCACTTTTATTTCCATTTACTGGAAGAAGTTGTTTTCTGGGCAACCCAAGGATTCAGAAAACAACCAAGCCATGAAGTCATCTTGAGGTTCACAAAGCTCTGAGCAGGAGAAACAGTGAATGGAGTTGGGGAAAGACGTCAATCTGTGCTACGACGGGGAGAGACGCTGGGCACGCACAGATCTTCCCTGCCCCAAACCAGAGACACAGAATCTTCCAGTTTTACCCATATTTATGCAGGATACTGAGTCACTGATGTAGCCCAGCAATCCATCTTGCCTGAAAACAAATGACTTGTTTAAATGAAAAGCAGACGGCATAAGCAGAATGTCCCCAAAAAGAGTGTCTTTCATGTCTCCTTATTAGGCGCTGCTAGGTCTTTTAGAGAGTTTGGCCTCAAAGGGAGAAGTGGTTAATCACTGTGCATGTTGCCTAATCTGGAAGCAAAACCCTTGAAGGACATCTGAAGGTTCATCTTGGAAATGAAGAAAAGCCTGAACCCTCTTCAAGTGAAAACATGTATGTTTACAACAGCCAACGTATCCCTCCTCCCCTCCCTCTCCTCCCAAAAGAACGTAGAACAAGGAGAAGAAAACCTTTCTGAAGTACAGCACAAGTCATTTGTGTCACAGGCCAGAATTATTTTGGATGTTGATTCTAGTGGGTGAAGTCTGCCATTCCGATGCTCTGGGCAGTCCTGTGAGGCAAGAGTGATTGTCCCCATTTCACAGATGAGAAAATCCAAGCCTAGAGAGAAGTAAACATGAGAAGGCAGGTGCCAGTTAGAGGAGCAGCCTCCCAGGCCCCTCATTCCAGTTGAGGGAGGTCTTAGGGCCTAGACGCAGCTGGGCACACAGCTGGGATCGGGAGGAGAGAGCATGATATTCCGGCCATGGGGGAAGCAGGCGGGGAAGAGGCCAGGGCGGGGGTTCCTGCAGGACCCGGCTCAGTCAAGCCAGATGATGAGCCAGATGACGCTGGGCCCCCCACGGGGGTGGTAGAGATGGAAGCTCCCTCTGAGCCCTGTTCAGGAGATGGGAAGATACCAGGGTTTGGCCAGAAGAACCAACAAACTGCCAAGATGCCTGGAGGGGTCTGGAGAATTCAGTGAGGGTTCCGGTCACAATGGAAACAAACCAGGATTGTCCTGGACTAACTGGAACAACTGTTCCCCTGGGCTATGAGGAGTCCGACTGCTGCAGTAGGAACCGCCCTCCAGAGTCAAACAATAATGTCACTTCTTATATAACCTACATGTCATTCATTCATCACCCAAATGCTGTGCATTTTCCTAGCTCTGGTCCCTTTAACTGTGAAGTCGCACTTTCCTTCCAGCATCCTCTGTATCAGCACTGAGGCCCACAGCCTGGGAAACATCTGGGTGGACTTCCCTAAAATGGGTCCCATCTGGACAGCAAACATGCCTGGTGCCAATCAACCCCCTCCCTTCCTGTGTCCATGGAGAGAGTGTCTGGAGAAATCAAATTAATGTTTTCAATTAATATTTGGGAAAAATACCAGTTGTTTTATCTTTGGAGCCAGATATACTTGGGTTTAAAGAGAAGTAGCTAGGAAAGAGGCTGAGGGAGCCCTTTGAAAATATTGGAGCCTTCTGGTGTCCCTCTTGATTCAGAGAAGACTGTGAGAAGGACTTCCCCCAGAGAACAAGGGCGCAGAGGTCCCAGGGGCCTGAAAGGCAGGCGACACAGAGATGCCAGAATTTCCGTATTTGGGTGCTGCACTGAACATCAAAACACCACTGGTATTCCAAGAGGACTACTCTCCAAAACACTGAGTTTCCTTGTCACCCTGACTCCTTCAGCCGTGCAAGGCAGGGAGACAGCCAGCCTTCAGGACCCCAGCCTCAGCGGCCTGGGACCTTTGTCAGGATCTCAATAATCACTGCAGTAATGACTATGACGAGGCTCACGGTGATAACGCTGACATTCACTGAATACTTAACATGGTCAGGCACTTTATGTGCAGGATTTAACATGAAGCAAGTGCCCTATTTATATCCATTTTACAGCTGAAGAAATGGAGGTTCACAGAGGTCTAGCCACCTGCCCAAAGTCACACAAACATGCAGGTTGGGAGCAGGGCCTGAACACAGGCACCTCGCTCCAGAGCCTGTGCGCCTGACCCCAGCGGCGCCCGAAGCCCGAGTTGCCGCCCCCATCGCTGGGGACGCGGCTCTCCTACAACCCGCGGCAGCAGACGGAGGACACTCTCGCTTACATGTGCCTATAATTCTTTGTTACACTCCAGGAAGAAATGTGGATCTTTCAGACCAGAGGGATCAGTTCTCAGGAAGCGGCCAGAGGCAGTACGGGTAACATTGCAGAGATGATGTATTTTGGGGACAAGTGGAAAAATCTGAATTTGGACTGAAACTATGTGATACTCAGGATTCATATCAATCTTAGGTGTGATAACGACATTGTGATTATGTGGGAAGAAAAAAAAGCCCTGATCCCTGAGAGATGCACAATAAAATATTTACAAATAAAATAGAAAGTTTCACTCTATAAAACGGTCACGTGTCACTTAATGACAGGGCTGCATTGTGAGCGATGCATCGCCAGGCAGTCTTGTGGGACGAACATCGCAGAGTGTATTCACACACCTGGACGGAGCGGCTCAGCGCACGCCTGGGCTGCACGCTGCAGCCTGCTGTTCCTGGGCCACACACCTGCGCAGCGTGTGACTGTACTAAGTGCTGTAGGCAACTGGAACACAGTGGTAAGTATTTGTGCATCTAAATAAATTTAAACGTAGAAAAGGTAAAGTAAAAACACGGTATATTACAATCTTACGGGACCACGGTGCAGTCTGCCTTGACTGAAACATCCTTATGCTGCACGTGACTTTACTCCAGAAAAAAATAGAAAAGCAAAAGAAAAAAGGGTAGAGAACATAAATGAAACCAGATCAGAAAACTGATCAGGTAACTGTTGAGGGAAGGGTTCCTGGGGGGATCATAAGAATGTTTTCCAAAACAAACTAAACTATACTAAATTATGCCTCCCTCGGACAGGCCCGATTCCGGGCCCTAACCCTAACCCTGCTCCCTGGGCCCACAGCCACCTCAGGGTCCTTGCTGTTTCGCCCCGTGGCTGAGGGAGTTCTCCCCAACAGGCCCTGGTACACAGCCCAATCTCCCAGGGCTCCTGACCCTGCAACCCCCATCCTGACGCCCATCCCAAGACCCTGCCACATCACTGCAACCCAGTTTGAAAGTACCAGGCCTGTGCCATTCTTTTATTATAAACAAAAAGATGACCCCATAGATAATTTTCAGCCTCTTGCTTTGAATGGCATGTCTTTGTAGCGTCTCAAATGCAGTCAATAGCAGTGTCTCCCTTATTCTACATTCAATTGCCCAAACCCAAAAGGAAACTTCACCAGTGAAATTTCCAAGGTAAATAAAAATCTAGTTAACACGGAGAATAGCTAGTCTAGATATCTACTCAACACGGATGTGAAAAGTCTGCTTTTTATAGGTTTAAGTGGTGTGACTATGTGAATCCATCTTTGTATAAGATGTTAGGGATATCCATAAACATTCTTAAAATCAAAAATAAATGTGACCACATACAAAAATTAACTTAGTATGGCACAAAGACCTAAACTTAAGAGCTGAAACTATAAAACTCTTAAAAGAAAACATAGAGGAAATTTTTCATGACATTGGATTTAGCGATAATTTCTTGGATATGACAAATGCAACAAAAGAAAAAACAGATAAACTGGACTTCATCAAAATTAAAAAGTTTTCTGGGCCGGGCACAGTGGCTCACGCCTATAATCCTGGCACTCTGGGAGGCCAAGGAGGAGGATCGTCTGAGCTCAGGAGTTCAAGACCAGCCTGAGCAGGAGCGAGACCCTGTCTCTACTAAAATTAGAAAAGAAATTAGCTGAACAACTAAAAATATATAGAAAAAATTAGCCGGGCATGGTGGCGCATGCCTGTAGTCCCAGCTACTAGGGAGGCTGAGGTAGGAGGATCGCTTGAGCCCAGGAGTTTGAGGTTGTTGTGAGCTAGGCTGACACCACAGCACTCTAGCCTGGGCAACAGAGTGAGACCCTGTCTCAAAAAGATAAAATAAAATAAAATAAAAAATAAAAACTTTTCTGCATCTAAGGATGCCATTGGGAGTGAAAAGACAACCCACAGAATTTGCAAATCATATATCTTATAAGTGGTTAATATTCAAAACATATGAACAACTGCTACAACTCAACAACAGAAAACCAAAACAACCCAATTAAAAAATGGACAAAGAATTTAAATAGACATTTCTCCCAAGAAGATATACAAATGACCAGTAAACACATGAAAAGATGCTCAATATCACCAGTCATTAGGGAAATGCAAATCCAAACCACAATGAGATACCACTTCATACTCACTAGCATGGCTACGATAAAAAAAAAAAAGGAAAATAACCGTGTTCGTGAGGATGTGGGGAAATCGGTGCATAGTTGGTGGGAATGTTAAAATGCTGTGGCCACTGTGAAAACCGGTTTGGCAAAGTCAAACATAGAATTACTATATGATCCAGAAGATCCACTTCTAGGTACATCCCTAAAAGAAATTCGAACAGATATTTGTACACCGATAGCGGCACTATTTACAGTGGCCAAAAGGTAGAAACAACCCCAGTGTCCATCAACAATGAATGAATAATAAAATGTACTATATAGATACAATGGAATATTATTCGGCCATAAAAAGGAATGAAGTTCCGATACATGCTACTAGACAGATGAAGATATTGTGTTAGTGTACTTATGAAATAAGCCAGACACTAAAGGACAAATATTTTATGATTCCATTTATATGAAGCGTCTAGAATGGGGACATAGAGACAGAAAGAATGGTAGTTGCCAGGGACTGGGGGAAATGGAAACAGGGAGTTATTGTCTAAGGGGGACAGAGTTTCAGTCTGGGAAGATGAAAAAGGTTCTGGAGATGCATGGTGGCCATGGTTGCACAACAATGTGAATGTGCTTAATATCACTGAACTGTACCTTAACAACGGGTTAAAATGAGACAGACATGGTGGCGCAGGCCCGTAGTCCTGGCTACTCAGGAGGCTGAGGCAGGAGGATGGCTTAGCCCAGTCGTTTGAGGCTACAGGGAGTAACCGTCACGCCACTGCACTCCAGTCTGGGCGACAGAGCAAGATCCTGTCTCTTCAAAAAAATGGTTAAAATGTGACATTTTATGTTATGTATATTCCACCACAATTAAAAAAATATGAATAAGGCAAATAAACATGTCACTAATAACCACTTTGGAGCAAGGTTAAGGTTAGTAAGTATCAGTTTTGAGCTATGCAGATACCTAAATAGAGTTAAATATTTGCATGTAATTTCACACAATTTTCCTTCCGAATGAGTCTTTTTTGCATTACCAGGGAGAAAATTGTACAGGACTTTATTAGAGAATACATTAGATGCCACATAAAACAGAGGAATTTGGGGAGTGGCGAGAATTTCCAATGAGTAAGGAAGCGTGGTACTGTAGGCACCCACAGGCAGACGCTATCAGAATCCAGCTCCAAGGAACAAAGGTCTCCCAGGAACGGACTCGCCCTCCAGACACAGAACTTGTAGCTTTTCTCTGCACACATCTTCCCCTTCTCCTCGCTGTTCAGCACCTCGGCTGACTGCAGCTCGGAAGTGGGAAGGCATGTGAAAAAATTAGAAGCATAAGGTCCAATTTTTAAGAATTATTTAACTTTTGAAAGAATTATATAAAATATTTACATTTCCAAAGTCAACTCTAAACACCACAAGGCACATTCAAAAAAGTATAGCTTTGATTCCTATGCATATGGCTTTCTCCCTTTCTTCTTTTGATTTTGTTTTAGTTTTGGGCTATCTTTCCACATTAAGTTCTACTTGATTTGGTTATAGGTTCCAATTCCACTTTGACCATCTTTTACCCCTCGAGGTGGTATGGAGCACTGTGCAGCAGGGCTTTCCTTTAAAAGAAAACTTTTATGCTACAGTCAGTAAGTGCACAAAAGAAAAGGAATACATATTTAGTCACGACCATTTGCTTCCTTTTGTTGTAGAACATGTATTACTGGGCACCAACTTTCTGCTAGGCATGAGATTTTTGAAAGAAATTTGGTTTTGTTTTCATTTTTTCTGTTTTGGGGATGATTCTAATGTTAATCCTATTAAAAATTAATCAAAGCAAAACACTCAAACAAAACTAAGAGCGGTTTGTTGAAAGAACAAAGATGGGGTCTCACTTGAGGCCAGCTCCGGGCCCCCTGTGGAGCCCTTCCTGACGCACACACATAGAATTAGCTGTTCCCTCATCCACTGGAAATGACCACAGGACATTGTAACTGCTCGGTGTCTGGCTCCCTAAACTGTGAGCACAGTGAGGCTAGAAAAGATGGTTTATTTCTTTCCAATAAATAAGAGAACATATTTGTAAAGAGTCCAGCATATTGGAAAGTATCTTTAGATGGCAGGTTCTGGCCAAAGACACCCAGTGTTCAACAAAGTGAGCACCCAATAAATGTGGGTTGAATAAATGAATAAATTTAGAGGACTTTGCCAGGTGATGAGGAATTACCATACAGCTCTGGCAATCTGACGCTCTAAAAAAACCATTCAACTGTGTAAAAATATACTCCTAGTTGGGCGTGGTGGTGCACGCCTGTAGTCCCAGCTCCCTGGGAGGTTGAGGCAGAAGGATTGCCTGAGCCCAGGAGTTTGAGACTGGCCTGGGCACCATATTGAGAACCCATTAAAAAAAAAAAGTGCTCCTAAAATGCCAGCAATATAATAATGATCAGTTTACGCATTTACTTCCCATCGCATTCCAACAATATGAAATTAGTGTAATTTTGTTCATAAGGAAATGTCAAGACCAGCAAGCTAAGTACAGAATAAAATTTAACATTAAAAAGGAAACCTGCCAGCAACCTGAGTTTGTGGGTAAAACCTCGACCCCTAACTGTTCGCCGCACTGGGCAGCAGTGGCGGCAGTGCAGGGGCTGCTTCATAAAAGAAAGAATCCCCGCGGCGAATATCAACTGCATACCCCTAGGCCTTCGAAAGTTGACAAAAGCTCCTGCCCTCAAATCCTGATGCCCACTGTTAAAATCACTCAGGTACTTAAAACTGTTCGAAATAACCTGGCCACTTCCTCACACCTACAGAACAGCAGGTGGTTAAGCTGATGTGGACGTGTAAGCCTGGCCGTAAAGGGGTGCCACATTTGACTCCCATAAACTCCAACCACACAATTTTGAAAACATTCTAGAAGATGTGGATAACCTTGAGCTCTCTGAAGATGTGGGAATGCTCAAAAAGATACAGAAAGTTGCAAAATGAAGACAGTTGTCATCAGGTGATGCAGCCAGGTCGCCAAAGCCCCTCACCAGGATGAGCAGAAAGGTCCGAGTTTTGGAGGGGTGGGCTTCTTAGCCCAGGGAGATTTAGCACTTGAAAGGAAAAGACATCCTGTGTCACAAACAAGATCTGGTGCAGAAAATACCCGAGGGTAAACACCATGAGAAGTCGAAGAAGTCTGCTGTGTAATTACTATGTTTACAAAGCAAAATGTTGACAGGACATGGCCATTAGTTAGCGAAAGGCCGAATGAATGGTTATGATGCTAAACAAGAAAAGGAAACGGGGAGGCTTGAAAAAAAATCGGCAAATTCAAAGAGGCTCTTTCTGGAAGAGGCGGTTAGATGGCTTTGTTAAAGTGGAGATAACTCCAGACCACAGGGAGGAAGCCCACAGAGAGAGACGGGGTGAACAGGAAAGCTAAAAGCTGAACGGCCGAGGAAAACGCAAAGGGTGCTTCGAGCGTGCCAAGGCGAGGGGCCCTTCACACGGCGAGGGGCCGGGGAGCAGGGCCGGCTGGGGGTGCACTTAGGAATGTGAAGAAGCTTCACAGAAACCTGACGACTCTTGCCTTGGACTTTCAGGTGCCACCGAGACAGCATTTCCCACTCAGAGCGGAGAACTGAGGAGCTGACGGAGGCGGTGAAACACTGTAAGAAAATCCCACCTCTGGACCTCCTGGCTCCGCGCCGCCCTCAGCCACGCCAGCGGCACAGGACTTAAAACTGGACACTCTACACCCGGTTTTTCAACTGGAATCCATTTGACACCAGTGAGCCCAGGCTTGCAATTTCTGGAATCAATCTACACAGAACGTGGTCTACGCCGGCACCCTGAATCACAGGTGGTTCTGCGCGTGACAAGGGCTTCTTTGTTAAATCCATCTCTGAAAGTAGCTGCAGTACTGGCTTAGTCTTATTTTCTGGAAGCATTTAAAGAAACTTGGGGTGAAATGTGGATCTCCCCAGCCCAGCTAGGCACCTGGGGGGGGGGGCCTGCAAGGTTCCCAGTGTGATGCTTGCCCCAGGAATGACTCCAGAGAGTCCTGGGACCCGACAGCCCCAGGGTCTCGCGTCTTTCCTGGGAAAACCAGTAGGGAAATGCATGACGGCAGAGAAAGAGAAGCTTCCGTTCAGGTCATCAGCATTTCCTCTAACTCACGATAACCACATACCCAATTCCAGCCAGACTTGGAACAGGGTGCCAGGCCCCACTGAAAACCCTGGTCACTGGCTCAGGAAGACCTGAGCCGCATGTCATACCGCCTCTGCTCCGGACCACATACCTTGAGCAGTGATTTAATGTCCCTGCCCTGTCGTTCCGGGAAGGGGCTCCTTGCAGTTGTCTGGCTCACTGTGGGTAGGAAAAGCGAGCAAATAGACACGGCTAGCCGTGAGACCCAGGCAGGTTATCGAACTGAAACGGTGCAATAAGGACACTAAGGCATTACTTCATCGGGCTTCTGTGAGAATTATGTGAATAATGCTTCAGGCACTCGGCAGGGTGCCTGGTGTGTGTTAAGCACGAGCAGTAGCTACTGTCCTCACTCCTCATTAGGACGGACAAACCTAACACTAAGCTGTCACCCGGTCAGGCTGCGGTGACCTGGTTCATGCAGCCCTCTCAATTTATATGAAAAGTCAGAACTGAATTAAGGGAAGATGACGTTGCCCCAAGCAAAGCCCAGGAACAGCCCTCTCATCAGTGGCCCGTCCGAGTTGGAGTCGCTGACTCTTCACAGCACCATCCTCAGCACTTGCACGGTCAGAACGTAACCCCTGACGCAGACCCGGCACCTCTGAATTCGGGTGATAAATCTCCTGCACATAATGCTTTCCAGTGGTCTTTCCAGGCAGAATACAGTATCCCTGCCTTCCCCTCACCCCCACCACCATCGGATGCCATGCTACATCCAACATGTTCTCTAAAATGCAACATTAGATCTGTCAGCAATGCCTTGTACCGATTTTCTCTTCATATCCCCGAACTCAGATTTGCACAAAAGGTCACCACTTACTTAGACAAAATGGTGCACAGAGTTTAAAGTGCACATATGTGCCCGGGACTCTTTTTTTTAAACACTCTGGGGTGTGACTGACGTATGAGAGCTATACATATTTAATGTATCCATCTGGATGAGTTGGAGGGCATCGTGACTCTTAGCGGATATAAACTAAAGAGCTCCATGCTGGTGGCTAAGAAGCACATGGGACCGGCTCTGCTGGGCTTCCCAGTGCAGAAATGATGTCTGAGGACCGCCCCAACTTCTGCAAGGCCAACAAACACACGAGTGGTTGGTGAACAGCAGTACAAACATGCCAGCTCTTCAAAGGCTTCTGCACGTGTTTCCCTCCAGAGACCATTCTACCTCCAAGTCAGCGCGTGGGGTGGTTAATACTAGGCGTCAACTCGACTGGATTGAGCGGTGCCTGGATGGCTGGTGAAGCGGTTCCTGGGTGTAGCCGTGAGGATGTCTCCAGGGGAGATGACTGTGAGAAAGTGTGCTGAGAGGGGAAGACCTGCCCTGAGTGAGGGTGGGGCCATCCTGCAGCTGGGGGCCTGAGGGGGACAAAGCAGGCAGAAGAAGGGGGACACTCAGCTCCCTCTTGCTCCCTCTCTCAACCACTTTGGAGCGGGATGGATGCCTTTTCCTCCTCCTGTCCTTGGACATCAAACTCCAGGTTCTTTGGCCTTTGGACTCTGGGACTTGCACCAGCAGCCTCTAGCCTCAGACTCGGGGCTGCATTGTTGGCTTCCTCGGTCCTGAGGCTTTTGGCGTTGGACTGAGCCATGCTGCTGGCTTCTCTGGTTCTCCGGCTTGCGGACAGCCTGTCGTGGGACATTGCCTTTGTGATTCGGTGAGCTAATTTCCTCTAATTCCCTTTCATATATATCCCATTGGTTCTGCCCCTCCGGAGCACCCTGACTGCTACGCATGGAAGCAGGGCTTTATCACAGACTTTATCAAGGGAGAAACAGGGAACAAAGGATATGGACCGTGGAAGATACTCGAAGAGGGGACTGGGATGCGGAGGGGGGAGGCAGCACCAAACTGCAGCAACATCTCTGACCCCGGCCTCTCTCACTTCACCCGTGTCTAGTTGTCCAGGTGAGGTGCAAGGAAGCAGATTCGCAGAGCCCTGGCCTCCAGAGACACTGATCCACTCCCCGCACCACTGCCCCGCTGCAGGCCTCACCCAGAGGCTGGGCGGGTGCACCCCTTCCTGCACTGTCTTCTCCTGAGAGACCTCTTTCTCCCTGTGTGTCTGTGTATGTCAATTTTCTCCTCAGAAACCACCACCGTATAGTTATGGGACAGTATTCATGTGTCAAACTCATAGAACTAACCACAGGGAGACACCACATCACACCCATTAGGAGGGCTATGACAAAAAGACTGGAAATAGCAAGTGTTGGTGAGGATGTGGAGAAAGTAGAACCCTCAACCCTCATGCATAGTCAGTTGGAATGTAAAATGGTGCAGCCCCACTTTGGAAAATTATATGGCAGTTCCTCAAAAAGTTCAGCAGAAAATTCCATATGATCTAGCAATTTCACTCCTAGGGATGTACCCAAAGGAAGTGAAAGCTGAGACTTAAACGGGTATTTGCATACTCATGTTTATAACAGCACAATTCACAATTGCAAAGATGTGGAAACAACCCAAGTGCCCATCAATACATGAGTGGATTAATAAAATTTGGTATATGTTTACCATGGAGTATTACTCAGCCGTAAGAAAATGGTGAACTAATACCTCTTGGATTATCCTGGATTGAACTGGAGATCATTATTCTAAGTGAGGTATCACAAGAATGGAAAAACAACCACCACACGTACTCACCATTACATTGGAACTAATTGATCAACATCTATGTGAACATACGGAAATAACATTCATCGGAAATCAGTCAGGTAGCAGGGAGGAGGGGATGGGTAAATTCACACCTAACAGGTACAATGCGCACTATCTGTGTGATGGGCACGCTTACAACACTGACTCAAATGGTACGAAAGCAATTTATGTAACCAAAACGTTTGTACCCCATAATATTCTCAAATTAAAAAAAAAAGAAGAAGAGACAAACTGCTGGCAAAACTTATTTTTCAATTAAAATTTTGGCCTATGTAAAAAACAAAAAAAAAAAACCAAAGTGGTGTTCTCAGAACACAGGGACCTGCCCCTGGTCCTCACGGCTTCCTCCTCCCTTCTTCCTCAGTCTCTTCTGATCACACAGTTCAAGCAGGTCCAGGCCCCGGAGGACAACCGTTCTCCTCCTGTTCTCAACTGTGAACTGCCTGGGAAGGACGGCCCCTCCTGAGTAGGCTCCCACCGGGACAGTCAGGCTTGGTGGGCGGCGTGGCCATCCAGAAGACACGACTCCCTCAGGGGAGGGCAGCTGCCCACTGCCCACAAAGGCTAAACCTCAGAACCACGTGTAAGAATCCTCAGAATCTGGCCCAAAGGCTTCTGTCTACACCAAGGATGAAAACTGAAATGCAGGCAGGTGACATCAGTGTGTGATCTGGGCTGGGAGCAGGACCACAGTGAGGGGACCACGGAGACTGGGGCAAGGAGAAGTCCGTGTTCCTTCAAAAGGTATTCTGATGAAAAAGAAGTATTTTGATTTCTTTTAATAAAAATTATCCAATTTTAAAACATTCAGTTAATTTAGATTGGATTCAATATTCTATTCAAATAATTTTGAATACTTAAAAAGCATTCAGTATTATTATTTTTGAATAAAAATATTTGAATCACTAAAAGTAACCGTTATTTGGCCATGTTATGGGCTGACTTGCGTCTGTCTCCAAAGTTTATATGTGAAGTCCTAAGCCCTAGGACCTCAGAATGTGGCTGTCTAAAGAGGTAATTAAGGTAAAATGAGGTCTTCAGAGTGGCCCTAATCTGACACAACTGGTGTCCTTACAACAAGAGGAGGCTGGGACACAGATGCGGAAGGACGACCACGTGAGGACGCGGGGTGAAGACGCCAGCGACGAGCCAAGGAGAGAGGCCTCGGAGGAAGCCGAGCCTGCAGCAGGCTGGCCTTGGACTTGCAGCTCCAGGCTGAGAGAAAATAAGTGCTGCTTGAGCTGCCCAGCCTGCGGGGCTTGTTAGGCAGCCCCAGCAAAGGAACTCAGTCGATAAAGAGGAACGAAGTTCTGTTCTGTTGCATCCCACAACACGGGTGAACCTCGACAGCATTACACCAAGGGAGAGAAGCCAGACACAAAGCCACAGATCGCATGATTCCATTTGTATGGAAATGTCCAGAGGAGGCCAGTGAGAGCCGCCTGTTCCCTTGGAGGCCCCATCTCATGACAGGGGCTGCTGAGAGGTGGTTCCCTGGGCACCAAGAGCAAAGACCCCAGAGCCAGGCTGTCTGCAACAGAATGCCAGCTCTAAAACTTACTATCCTGTGACCTTGCTTAAGTTACTAAACCTCCCCATGCCTCAGTTTCCCCATCTGTAAAATGGGGATAATAATAGAGCTTACCTCACTAAGGTATGGAAAGGATTATGACTTAATTGACATAAAGTGCCTGGCATACTAAGGTGCTCTTAAGTGCCATCTATTAGGGAAACCTTTAGTCGCTGGTTTATGTGTAGGTCTCTCACCCTTAATATGCAAGTTCCTTGAGGGCAGGGACTCTATCTGACGAGCACTTCTTGTTTTCCAGCACTGTCCAGGACAGACACTGAATGAATGAACCCGTGACCCGCATCGTGAGGGAGGAGATAATCTCCAGGCACCCTCAGCTCCTATCTTCTGTGGATCTGGGAGCCCCAGAGATACAGCAATACCTTCCCCATAAACCACTCCTTACCAGTCTGTGGACGCAGCCGCACTGACCCACTCCTCCCTCCACGATGCGGGGCGTCAGGCCTCGGACCCGCCTTGCGAAAGAACACGCGCGTTGCAGTGGATTTAGGGCTATCCCAATGTAGAGAGCTCAGACCAAATCAAGGGAGCCATTGGCAAGTAGGAATTCCCACCCTAGGGTGCCCCTAGGTCTCTGTCCGCATGGCCATCCAGCCTCACTCCCGAAGTTCTCAAGGTCAGCCACCTGCCCAGGTGTGTGCACAACCGTCGAGGCAGCACTGAGTCGCCTTTATGGGGGTAACTGCCGGAGACCAGCCCTCAGGCCCCACAGCCTGTGACCCCTCTGGCAGCCTCCACATTCTGAGGGTCCCAGAAAGGAGAGCACAAGAAAGAACTTTCCCAGTGGGCCCATCCAGACCTGCCGGCCTGCAGAGCTGACATCCGGAGACACAGCCACTGCAGGGGAAGGACCCTGGGCCTTTCCACCTTCCTGGGGCTGGGGGCCGAGCACTGCACCACCGGCCCTCGGCAGGGAGCAGGGTCGTCTTCAGGGGAAACTAAATCAAACCAGCAAAGGCCATCACACCAGGCCATAAGTCACTGTGAATTCAAAACCTATTTCTTGCACAAATTCCAGAACAGACTTTTATTAGGCATGAGCCACCAGTGTGAATGGAGCGGCCATTACTAAGAAAGTGCAATTCAAGCCCCTCTTTCCTGTGCGTGGCAACACGGGGGTTTGTTCTGGCAATCTGGTCTGTTTCCAATGCAGCTGTTTGAGAAACCACAGCAGGGCAGGGGTGAAAGTTATATGGGAGTGTGGATCATGTCTAGTTTTGTAATATCCCAGGGGGTCTCAACTATATCAAGGGAGGACTGTCAGAATCTTAGAACATTCCTGAAAAAAAAACTAGCTTTCGTTCACCTGGAAGAACACATTTGGTTTTGATTCAGTACACACTGATTAGGGAGGGCCGACCGAGCAAGACACCACGCAGCCTAGGGGAGGTGAGGGGCAGAGCCTGCCCGACAACAGCAGGTCACACGCCACGAAGGCCACGTGTCAAGGGATAGCGGGTCACCCTCCGAAGGGGACATGCGATCAGACCTGTGTGGCCACACCGAGGACACCTCAGGGGAGGGTGCCGCGTAAGAGGCCCCCGCACCAACACAGCGACGGGCTGCCCAGTCTAGCTGCAGACAAGAGGGCTCTGCTGCCCGGCACGTCCCGTCACCTCCACGCAGCCCCCTACCCCCAGCAGCATGCAGAACTCCTGCTCTGCGAGACACTGCAGCTCCTGCCGGAGCCAGGCTTTGGGAACCCAACATCAAGCTGGACCACGGGAGAAAAGAACATGCACGTGGCACATTCGTCTCTCGTTCCAGTGAGTCTGGAGCCACGTGTGGACGGCATCAGACGGTAAGTGAGGGTGCTGAGCCTTCAACACAGTAATGACATGCCTGGAAATCCAGGGTCACAGAGACACTGTCAGTGTCCTGGACTGGTCTACCCATGGTCCTGCAGCTCTGAGATCTTCCTGGGACCCCAGCACTCAGTGTCCACATGGGCAGCTGTCAGATGTCAACCTGCCACCAAGAATGAGGCTGTGTTTCGTGGGCTTCAGGCTCCCTGGGCCTCACCCCTCTTCCCAGTGCTGCTGACATGTCGGAGGTACCCACTGCACACTTGCGCTAGGGCTGGCAAGGCCACCATGAACTGTAATTCAGAGGAGGTGAATTTGGATTATAGGGGTTAAATATTCCGCCCATGGTGAGAACCCTAAGTGGTCAGAGTCAGGCATGGAAGATGGTCTGACAGCCCCAGATTGGGGGCCAACTGTGAACTTCAGTCAGGGAGGGACCCCGAGGCACTACTGGAAAGGAAGAAAGTAAAGAAAGAAAGGAAGGAAGAAAGAAAATCTAAATGCTGCAGTGGGGATCCTCTGAGATGGGGAAGGAGGGGGGCTGGAAGCGAGTTGAACGCAGGGCACCACTGTGTGAAGGGCAGCGGGGGCAGGAATCTGGGGTCGTCAGATTACTGTGGGATGGGAGGGAAGGAAGGAGAGCGGGCGCAGGGCCAAGGGCGCAGTGAGTCAGACAGCAGCCGGGGCCTTGCTGGAGGGGCTCCCAGGGCGAGTCAAGTAAAAGCCCAAAGTCTCTGGAATGTGACCACTAGGGAGTTCCAGGGGTCGCTTCTCTGTGCAGTGCAGGCCCTACAGCAATGATAATAACTGCAAAAACAATAAAAATAGTAGTAGTGATAATGGTCAGCATTTGTGAATGCTTTCTGTATGTCCTAAGCACTTCCCCATAGTTAGCCTTTTAGTCCTCATAACAGTTCTGGGAGGTAGAGACTGTTACTTTTCCTGTTTTGCAGATGAGAAATGAAAGCACGGAGAGGTTAAGTGACTTTGCTGAAGGTCACATAGAGAGTGAGTGCATGGCGAGTGGCGGAGAGACGCGAACGAGGCGGTCTAGAGCCAGACCCACGTTCTCGAGCTGTCATCTCACTCCTCTGGGTCAGCAGGGGTCATCAGTAGCTGAACCAACGATGGGACGGGGAGGAGGTAAACTCGCGGAATGAGCTTGCCAAGGGCTCCCTGTGCTGCCTCCTACAACACGGGCACAAGAATACCTACCCCTTTTCACCTGCTAGGAGCAGAACGTATGCAAGCACACTCAGCTGTCTGGGGAGAAGTCTTAAAGTATACAAGAATTTATTCTTAATCTCAAACAGGATGAGGCCCAAAACCATTCACTCTGCCCTTGGTCCACAATGAAGGCAAAAGGAGGTGAGCAGAGAATCCAGGTCAGAACAGTCTGGACACAGTCGCCCACGAGAGAGAAGACAAGGAAGAAATGCCTTCCTGTGCTATGGGAAGTTGTGCTCACTTACTCTGCCTTGGGTATGAAGTTTCAGAAGTTGTAGCCAGATGAATTTGCATAAACATTTCAGATTACTCTTCTCCTTTGCACATTTTAAGAGCATAAGGGAAGGAAATACAAATATAAAATATTTCTAAACTTCAATTTAGTTTACTTATGACTTGCTTCTTTCCATAAAAGAGATATAACGGTAGATATGCCATAAACCTATTAATATATACATACAAAGCAGAAATCATGACAGAGAGGAAGAAGCCAATTCTATGGACTAAAAGAGCTGATGTGATTTGGCATCCATTTTGACTAACGCTTCCTGGCAGCCTGGGCAAAAAGGGCAGTAAGATGTATTACAAATCTCTTGCCAGGAGGTAGAGGAAGTAGGCCAATCTCTCCGGCAAGATGAAGCTTTTCCTGGCACTAAATTCTGAAAATTTCTCATGTGGAATCTTACATAAAGAACATGATGACTAAGGTTTTCTGAAAGAGGGGAGCCTGGGAGCTGATTTTCAAGGCCACAGGCCTCTCTGAGAGGATTCCTCTCCTGCTGAGACACACTCTCCGAGGCTCCTAGAATTACATTTGGTTTCTTGGCTAAAGAGTTAAAAATCGCATCTCAGAACCCTGTTTCCGCCTTATGGCTGTCAAGATGTTCTGTGGACAGGAAACACTTCGAGGCAGCACTGCTGTCAAAAGAAGTATTAATAAAAGCTTTGTCAAGGGCCCCGCTTGCTAAATACGAAAACACAGCTGAGCAATGCGGAACCGCGAGGGGCCAAGCTATCCCCGGGGCATGTGGCAGTAAAAGCAAGGATACTAGGACACAGAGCCTTGATTCAAGAGCAAGAAACTTTGGACTGGAATTTCCAGCCTCACCGAGTCAAGATCCTCAGAAGTGGCGATACAGGTGCAAGGCGGTGGCACCCCGTGGCTGCCAGCTGAAAGGGACGCACGTCTGACCTGGAGAGAAAATTCTCCGGTTTAGACTCAGGAGTCCCAGGGATTATGATCAAACACTGAGTTCACAGTCAAAGGTGAGCACGCAGGAAGGCTGAAGGGGAGTCAGCAGAAACCGAAAACAACAAAAATATATTCGCTTCCATATTGGAATTTTCAGAAATAGAATTACAGAACAGCTATGTATGAAACGTTCACAGAAAAAAGGGTGTAATTACAAAGCTGGGACAATGGAAGAGACTATGATGATTGAACAAGAAGCTTAGGGGGAAAATGTAGCTTCCATAAACAAAAAGTGTAATGGTTGAAATAAAAAATTCGATGGGTGAGTTGAACAGGCAATTAAATAAAGCTGGAAAGAGAATGAACTAGGACATATATCCAAAGACATTACCAAGAATGCAATGGAATATGATAGGATATGGAAAATACAAACGAGATATGGAGAGCGGAATGAGTTCCAAAAAGAAAGAATAGAAAAAATGGAGAAGAGGCAATATTTAAAAAGGTAACATCTATGAATTTCCTAGAACCAAGAGGAAAAAATAAATAAATCCACAACTCTAGGAGGCAAAACATCCCAAATAGGATAAATAAAAAGAAATCCACACCTAGGTATACTGACTTATCATCCAACACCAAGCCAAAGAAAAGATCTTAAAAATATTTATAGAAAAAAAAGACAGTCTACCCTTTAAAGGAATGACTGTCAGAATGACAACAGACTTTTCAACACAAATATTGGATGCCAACAAACGGTAGAATGTCTTCAAAGTGTCAGGAAAAAAAAATAACTAGCAGCCTAAAACTGTGTGTCTAATAAAACTAATAAGCTATATACTTAAGCCTGTGCATCTTACTATTTATTAAGTTTATCTCAGTAAAAGGTGAGAAAAATAGTAGTGGGGTGTGTATATTACAGGCTAGCAGAAAGAAACAAATGAAAAAAGAAAATATAAACAACAAAATAAGATTTTAAAAAGGCAAGAAGTAGAAAAGCCTAAAAAAAAGGTGAGATAATTAGAAGTCTTTAAAAGATATCAAAGAAACAAGTCCAAATATATAAAAAAAATTACATAAATAGGTCGACTAAACTCACTAGTTAAAAGAAGTAGAGTGATAACTGGATGATCAAAAAAAATCCAACTATGAACTGTTTATAGGAGAAACGCCAAAAGCATAAGAACAGACATACTAAAAACAAAAAGCTTAGAAAAGATCTATTTGACAAACACAAGCCAAAATAAAGAAAGAAAACAGAAAACACACAAAAAACCCACAAAATAAATATCAATACTATCAGAGAGATAAAAATAAAAAACTGTATCCAGGCTGGATGCAGTGGCTCACATCCATAATCCCAACACTTTGGGAGGCTGAAGCAGGAGGATCATTTGAGGCCAGGAGTTTGAGACCAGCCTGGGCAACATAGTGAGACTGTGTCTGTACAAAAAATAATAATAATAAAAAAAACCTAGCTGGGCATGGTGGTGAGCACCTGTAGTCTTAGCTACTCAGGAGGCTGAGGCAGGAAGATCACTTGAGCTCAGGAGTTCAAGGCTGCAGTGTGCTATGATCGCGCCACTGCTCTCTAGCCTGGGCAAAAGGCAAAACTCTGTCTCTAAAAAATAAAAATAGATATATTCATAAAACAGAGGCAAGATGCTATTTATGAAAAGGAGGGAAAAAGTAGTGATTTTACAGTGGAGAAACCAGACACAGACTACCTCAACTACGTGACCCAAGACTAACATCAACAGTGGTAAGTCATGTTGACCATGCATGATGTGATGAGAATGGACTCCACCTCTGTGGTCTTCCTCCTAAAAATCCATACCCCACTCTAGCCATGAGAAAAACATCAAAGAAATTCCAGTTGAGGAATATTCTGCAAAATACCTGACCAGTACTCCTCAAAATTGTCAAGGTCATCAAAAAACAAAGAAAGTCTGACAAACGTGACAGCTAAGAGGAATCTAGGGAGACATGACAATTAAATGTAATGAGATATAACGCATGAGATCTTAGAACAAAAAAAGGACATTAGGTAAAAACTAAGGAAATGTGAACAATTAGGGGCTTTAGTTAATAATGTATCAATACTGGTTTATTAATTTTAAGAAATGTACCGTACTAATGCATGATGTTAATAATAATAGGAAAACTGAGTGTGGAATATACAGGAACTCAGGTACTATCTTCATAACTTTTCTATAAATCAAAAGCAATTCTAAAGTTATATATTTTAAAAAATAACTTTGAAATTAAAAACACAATAGTAGAATCAAAACTCTACAAAAGAGTTAGAAAATAATAGTTAAGGTAAATATTCCAGAAAGAAGAGCAAAAATGAATAGATTAAAACAGAACACCAAATACAAGAAAATCAGAGGAAAGCTCAACATCCAAATGATAGGAGCTACAGGAAGAGAGAACAGAGAACAGGGGAGGAAGTCATCCTTAAAGTAATTCGAGACCACTTCCCAGAACTGAAATACGTGAGTTTCCAAATGGAAAGGATCCACTACGCATAACAGGTCCCTTCAGAAGCTGGGTGCAAAGGGAAGACTATGAAAGTTCTCAGTAACATCAGAAGCAGGAAGATAATGGAGTGATACATTCAAATTCTGAAGAAATATGCTTTCTAACATAGAATTCCATAACCAGCTAAATCATCAATGAAATGTTTGAGTAAAATAATGATATTTTCAAACATGAGCGATGTCAAAAAATATTTTTTTGAATATGTTTTCCACCAAAATGAAAGAGCAAACTAAAAAGAAAAGACATGAGAAACAGAAAACAGGAAAAGTAATAACAGGAAAAAAGGTAAAGGACTCCCCAAGCTAAAGATGAAACATTCCCGGACAATGACAGTTACAAAGCATAAAGGGCAATCAGCGGAGATTGGAACAGTGTTACTGAAGAGTAAAGTCAACTGTGTCATGCCATGCTCTCTACCACTGTACTACTATTTAACCTGACAAAACTACTGGAGGATATGTTCCAGCAGAACAATGGGATACATGAAGAAAGAGAAAGGCATGAGACCCAAACATCTAAGACAAAAAAAGAATGTCATGGGATGACCGTGTGAGAAGAATTAGCAACAGACACGCATGTGGACAGGTGAAGTAAATCCAAATCTAAAGCAAATACTAACTTCAAGCAAAACAAAAAGAAACTGGAACACATTTTGAAATCTGAATAATATTTGCAAAGACTTAATATGATACTAAATATTGACTTAAGTAAAAATTAGATTTATAAGCACATTAAAAGATGCTCAATATTATTTGTCATTGGTGAAGTGCAAACTAAAACCCTAATGAGATGCCACTGCACACCTGTTAGAATGCCTGCAGTTAGAAAAGCTGCCACACCAACTATTGGTGAGGATGTGGGGCAAATGGGACCTTCATATACTCCTGGTAGAAATGTAAAACTTTGGAAAACTGTTTGTCGGTTTCTTAAAGAGTTAATCATATACTTATCATATGATCAACCATTCCACTCCAAGACATTTATACCTAAGAGAAGTGGAAGTGTATGTTCATACAAAGACTGGTCCATCAATGTTCACGGCAGCTTTATTTGTTAACAGGCTCAAACTGGAGCCAAATGTCCATCAACAAGTGAATGGATAAATAAACTGTGTTAGAGATATACAATGGAATAGTACTCAGCAAGAAAAAAGAATGAATTATTGATACATTCTAGAACATGGATGAATCTCAAAATAATTATGCCGAATGAAAGAAACCAGACCAAGTAAACATGGCACATACTGTATGATTACAGTTATGTAAAATTCTAGGAAATTCATAATAGTTTATAGTAACAGAAAGCCAATCAATGATCACCTGGAGGGAGGGTAGAGAGGTGCAGAAAGATTACAAGGGGACAGGAGGGGGACTTTGGGGTGATATATATGTTTATTTTCTTTATTGTGGTGATGGTTTCATGGGTGTATACATATATGTCAAAGCTTAACAAATTTGTATACTTTAAATATGTTAATATGTCAATTATACTTCTATGAGGCTGTTTAACACTATGAAATTGGATCCATACCCATAATATCCACCAAAATAAATTCCAGGCAGATAAAGAACTTAAGTGTGAAAAGTTTAAAATTTTTAGAAGAAATTATGAGAGATTATCTTTCTAAAGTTGGTTATTTCTTAAACAAGCAACAAAAGCCACTAACTCTAAAAATAAAAAAGGAAGAGAAGATTGATAAGTACAACGACATAAAAATAAAAAACATCTGTCAACACAAATGTCAAAGATACCGTAAAGAATTTTTTTTAAAAAGCCACAAACTGGGAAATGATATTTTCAATAGGTGTAACACTACTTCTTGACTAAGGATTAGTATTTAGAATACATAAAGAACACAAGTCAATAAGGGTTCTGCTTCTAGGCAGATGGAGTACATACACTTTTCCCTATTTCTCCCACTAAGCACAACCAAAAGCCTTGGGAATTATATATAAAATAATTTTACATGAGAAGGCAGACCAGCTAGGGACCTCAGGACCTAAGGAAGGACAGCAGTGAGCTCCCTGGGTTTTCTTTTGCCTCATCTATTCCAGATTTGGAGCAGAGGAAACTAGCAACCTGGAAACATCAAAGGACACAGACAAAAATAAAAGCCCCAACAAAACCCTGTTGTTCTCTGTAGCCAAAGGACCAGGGACAGGGCATCTTGGCACGGCAGAGGGCTTTTAGATAATAACCACTCTGCTCCAGCCAAACATCACAGAAGAATGATGATGCCACTGTCACCCCACCACAGAAGGCTGAGGGGAGCCCAGATTCCTGCCCTCAGGAGCCTGTGCTGAGGTGCCCTGACACCCCTGCTGGGTGGCATCAGAGAAGGTCAAGCAGGGAGCCAGGACTTTCACCTGAGCAGGCCAGTAATGAGGCCCCACCTGGGGTACCACTGGAGACCACGTGGGGGCCAGAACTCCCACCCAGCCCTGCGTAACAAGGAGCTCTGCCTTGCTGTCAGTGGGTCCGCGTGGGGGGCCTGGACTTCCATCCCCACTGGCAGCAAGTTGGCACCACCCCTTCCCCTGCCGAAACAGAGGTGTGATGGGAAGGTGTCAACAAGAGAAAGACAAACAATCTGACGGGAAACGGGCAAAATATACGAGTAGAACAGATACCCTGAGAGCACCCCCTCCTTGGGCTGCTGTTACGATTAAAGGGCGTGTGTGCTCACAGCAGTTTACAAGAGGTGGTGTTACTATCGTCGTTACTGCTGTCTCACAGGATATGACACACACATGCTCTGAACACAGGAAAAGATGCTCAACATCATTAGTAATCAGAGAATTCAGAGAAATGCTAATTAAAACCATAATGAAACAATAATTCACATGTTATTTGCACACTAGATTGTCAAAAAGAAGAAGAAGTTCATCAATACCAAGAGCTGGAGAGGATGTGGAGCAACGGGAAGTCTTACTCACTGCTAGTGGGAGTGCAAGTTAGCGCAGTCACTTTGGAAAACATTTTGAAATTATCTTGAAAAGCTGAACATCACAAAGCTGAACCCAGCAATGCCATTTGCAAGGAAACCCACACATGCAACGACAGACAGGTACACAAATGCTCCCGGCAGCACCATTTACAGTGCAAAAGACTGGACACACCCGACGTCCGCCAGCCTGCTGGCGAGCTGCAGCCCGCACGGCACCGGCAGGGAGCGGACCCCAGCGGCCCGCGGCGCGAGCCTCGCACACCAACGGCAGGTCCCGGAAGAGCACATTCAGAAACATCAGACAAACTCGAAACAAGCTTCCTAGTTTTTAAAAAGGGAAGAAAAGGAGGCAGAGATGAATTCCTCAAAAATGTCGGTGTTGTGAAAGACGAAGAGAGCCTGCGGGAAAGCTCCTCGTTTAAACAATGCTAGGGAAACACCGCTGGATCCTGTGCTGGAGAGAGAAATGCCATGCAGGTCAATTTACTGAAGTTAATCCTACGGTAACACTGCAGTGTTTCGGGGTGAGGGGCCGCACATAACGTGGCCGTCTCGGGTGGCCCCGAGAAAACTCCGCGTGTCAGTGTGTGCGCGTGCGCAGGTGCGCGCAGGGAGGACGAGGAGGGGGAGGGGCACAGAGTGAATGAGATCAAATAATCACTTGAAAAAGGGATAAAATGTTCGACAATAGGCGAGTGAGGGGGATATGGGTGTTCCTTGTACTCTTTTTACTTTTTCTGTGAATTTGAAATTATGTTCAAATAAAAAGTTCAAACAATAGAGGGAAGAAGCATAACAAAAGAAAATTCAGGACGAGAATTCCGAGGCGGGGCAGGCAGAGGACGCCGGCAGGAGGGTGCAGGCTCGGTGCGCCTCTCCTCACGCGGGCCAGCAGGGCCTCCGTGCTCGCTATGCTAGCGTGCTTTATGACGCAGACACTGTCTTTTGTGTGTTTTCAAGTATTACATTTGAAAAGATAAAAACGAAAAACATCTCATCTCAGGAAAGACATTCCAGGCTATCCCAGCTGAAGTTCTCAATGGCTGTAGGCTCAGTTCTTACCTTTTAATTTGAAGGCTAAAATGACACGCATACCTTCTTTGTTTTTCATCACCTACAATCTCCCATACTAGCTGTCCCCGCCCTCAGATATTTTGGGGCGGAGCCAGGAGAAGTTCAAGTGTAAGAGAAACTGTTAAGTTGGACAGACAGGCCCATTCACTGCTCTGAGTCTTAAAACGACAAGTTTTAAAACTTACCCTTCTTTTGGTAAGAGGGTCAGCTGTTGGGTCTGGGACCCAGGAGGCCAGGGGACAGGTCGGGAGGCCTGGCCTCAAGCCAAGAGACTGCCCACCACGGGGCAGGCCCCGGGAGCTGCAGGAAGACCGAAGCAGGGAGAGCGGCTGCAGTGAGGTCCCGCAGGGGAAGGGCTGCCTTCCAGCTGGAAAGCAAGGCGCGGGTGTGGGCACAGGCAACAGGCTGGACTCTCAGTGGCCGAGGTGACAGCTGATGTTGGGATGAGGACTGGAAGTGAGTGTGGGGGAAGGGAAGCTGCAGCCCTGTCCTGCAGGTCCTAGAGCAAAGACCAGAAACCCAGAAACCTGCTGGGGCCAGGCAGGTCCCCCGCTGAGAGAAGTGCGTGGGTTGGTGGGGGTGAAGCACCCTTGTTAAGGGTGTGTGTGTGTGCCCCTGTGTGCACTCAGTTGGTGAGAGGATCTGGCAGACAAAGGGGGTGGCCACTACTCTGTCCTAGCCACCAGCAGCCAAGCAGGAATGGCCCCCTGTTGGCAGATGTTCTGATTTTTCTAGAGAAACCAGAAATCTGAGTTTTACATAAGATCTATAAGGATTTTTAACAATTGGCTCAAAACATTTTATTTCATTTATTTATTTTGAGACAGAATCTCATTCTCTTGCACAGGCTGAAGTGCAGTGGTGTGATCATAGCTCACTGCAGCCTCAAACTTTTGGGCTCAAGTGATCCTCCTGCCTCAGCCTCCCAAGTAGCTGGGACTACAGGTGCGTGCCACCACACCTGGTTAATTTTTTTCTTTTTCTCTTTCTAAAAAAGAGGGTCTCGCTAAGTTGCCCAGGCTAGTCGCAGACTCCTGGTCTCAAATAATCCTCCCACCTGGGCTTCCCAAAGTGCTGGGATTACAGGCATGAGCCACTGCACCTGGCCTTCAAAGCATTTTACAATGAAAGGCAGGCCTGACAATATGTGATGGCCACCAACAGGTGAGCTCCTTATTGAATATATCAGTTTCCTGGGGCAGTCATAAAAAAGGTTAACAAACTGGGATAGCTTAAAACAACACAAGTTTATCGCCTCATACTTCTGGAGGCTAGAAGTCCAGGATCAAGGCATCAGCAAGCCTGGTTCCTCCTGGTGGCTGAGGGAGGGGTCTATTCTAGACCTCAGTCCTGGGGTTTGCTTGCAATCTTTGGTCTCCTTGACTTGGAGATGCCTCCCCTGTCTCTGCCTTCGCCCTAACTCAGAGTTCTCCCTGTGTGTGTCTGTCTCTGTGTCCAAATTTCCCTTTTGTATAAGGACACAGTCATATTTTGATTAGGGCCCACCTTAATGACCTCATCTTAACCTGACCATGTGCAAAGACCCTATTTGCAAATAAGGTCACATTCATAGGTGCTGGGTGACAGGACTTCAGTATCTTTTTGTGGGGGTAGAGTTCAACTTCTAACACTAAGATAACTGGCAAAGATCAAAGCAGTGACTTAGGCCCAGGGAGATCAGGAAGGGGCCCACGTGGGGGTTCGGACTGGGGCCCAGACTCAGGGACAGAGGGTCCGATCATTGGAACTAGACACGCTGAAGGATGTGTGCCAGGCAGTGCCTGTCAATGAGAGCTCAGACACCCCCCGAGACGCAGACCCCAGAGAGAAGGGTACACGAGGAGCGGGGAGCCTGGAGCCGTAACTCTCTGCGGAGCCTCAGACGCCGAGATGCACAGGCAAGTCCATGGCCTGTGGGACCTTCAGACCCTGAATTTCTGAGGGGACATGTCCACACAGCAGTGTACCCCGAGGCTGTGAGGCACATGGGAGGCCGGGGCTGCCGCGGGACTGGAGAAGATGGATCGAACAAATAAACAGAGGTAAAACAAAACGCAGCAGCAAAGGCTGCTTCTTGACCAGGACTGAATCATCATGCCACCGTCTAGGACTGAAGCCTGTCCTGCCAGTCAGGGCTCAGCCTGGGTGTGTTTTCCAGTTTCTGGCCTGACGGAATGACTGAGTTCTCCGGGCCTCGGCTTCCTGGGCACCCCACACCACTGCGGCTCATGAGGGAGGCAGCTGGTGCATGCACTCGAGCGACCTGATCAGAAACCAGGGACCCCAGGGCACACCCTGCAGACGGACTTCAGGAACAGGAGAAGCCATGGTGATAGCCTGTTCACCCCCAGGCATCCAGGGAACACCCCCCTCGGCAGTCAAGCTCAGTGGCGAGTGCCTGGGCCAAAGGGACTCAGGGGGAGACCTGGTGTGGGGCTCCGGCTGCTCAAACTCAGTTACTTATGGAATAAAGCACGCACTTCATACTGCTGCTTCTAATTCTCATTAACGATGACAAGATTTTACTTAATTTCCAAAATATTATATTTGTGCCTCTTCCCGTACAATGAAAATCTTGGTTCCCAAAGACATTAATATAATTACTTATGGTTAAATATGTATATTTGTATATATCGTAGTTTCAAAACAACACTACCATTTTTATTGCTAACAATAAGACTACTGAATGCAGTTTAGGTTTTATTTGTGGTTCTTTTTGTTTGTTTGTCCCACTTGGAATGCACAAATTACTATTTCAAAGTCACTAAAAACAATTCTCTGTGAGGTTAAGCCATCAATTTTGTACATAGGATTGTTTGTTTCAGTTTGTTTTCAATGTTAAAGATGGTTTTTATTCTTTTTGGTTTAATTTTGCTTTCTATAATAGTTATGTAAAATGTTTACAGGGTTCCAAAGCCAACTTATAAAACAAGGTACATTGTTTCATTTGTAACCCTGTGGTTTATGCTTCCATTTTTTCTTTTTCAAAATAAAACCACATATTCTATATCATACTTTCCTATTTCCCCCTTTTCTTACATAAAAGGCAGCTCACTCTCTGCACCTGGCCTTCCCAGCAGGCAATGTATCCCGGCAATGACATCACAGGCTGTGCAGGGCTGTCCTCACTCCCTTGTGCGGCTCGCATGACGCCCCTGGGTAGTTGTGCCACAGTTTGTCCAGCCAGGCCCTTTAGGTGGATCCTTGAGAAATTTCCCATCTTTTACTTTACAAAATAGTGTTGCAAATACACTCTTATCCATGTGTAATTTCATGCTTTTAAGAAGATTCCATTTTGGATCCTCCTCTCTCATCAGGAAACTTTTGGCCCAGGACGATCACGATGGGGGGTCACTTAACGTGCAAAACCTCAGGTTCCTCCTCTGTAAAATGTGGATAATAATAGTGTCTAGCTCATAGTTCAAAACAATACCCAGAACAGGGCCAGGTGCTTAGTAGTCAATAAATATTTGCTGTTGATTTTTCAATTTTGTTCTATTTGTTCATAGCCCTAGTATTTAATACTATAAAAGTCATCTGGGTGTGGTGGGTGTGGTGGTTCACACCTGTAATCCTAGCACTCTGGGAGGACTCCTTGAGGCCAGGAGTTTGAGGCCAGCCTAAGCAAGAGGGAGATCCCATCTCTACTAAAAATAGAAAAATAAGCCAGGCATGGTAGTGTGCGCCTATAGTCCCTGCTACTGGGGAGGCTGAGACAAGAGGATTGCTTGAGCCCGGGAGTTTGAAGCTGCAATGAGCTATGATGATGCCACTGTACTCTAGCCCAGGTGACAGAGCAAGACCCTGTCTCAAAAAAAAAAAGAAGTCCATCATTTGGATGGGGAGTGGGGAGAGAGAGACGTAAACTCGTAGGTGCTTGATGGCATTCAGTGCTCTCAGAGGTGTAAGAACAAATGCTGTTGGAGCATGTCTGAGGGCTCAGGGAGGCTGCAGGGCATGTCTTTTGATTGTGCCCATTTAGCTGATCCCTCTCCTTATGGAAACCACTCCCCAATTTTCCATTCTGAATATATGTAGCTGCACTGTGTGGACACATGACCCAGACCTGGCCTCCCAGGGCCTCAGAGATGGGCACACGACCCAATTCAACCAATGAGAGTCAGCCCTGGAGCTCACGGAAAGAGGCGTTCTCACTTTCTACTGGGATGCCAATCTCTTTAGACGTAACCCTGGAGCTGCCAGGAGCTCCTGCACGGCATGGAGGAGCATGAAGATGTCACGGCTGATACACTGAGAAGGACAGATACCCAACACTGTCACCATCGATTTCAAGTGAGCTGGAAAAAAAATCCCTTTTCTGACTAAGTGCATTAGAACCGGGTTCTTTCTTGCATCAAGAGTAGTGAAAGCAGACAGACAGAGAGGCTCTGAGGCCTCAGGCTTGGTTTCCAGGGGAGAAAGAAAAGGAAAGACACTCCAGTGGTGAGAAGAGCACGTGGCAGGTCCTGAGGAAATGCGGCAGTCAGCCTCCCTCACAGTTTCACTAAAGCGAGACCTGGGCGCTCATTGCAAGAGCCAAAACCCAGCTTCTAACGAGAGCTTCCGGCTGCTGGGGAAGAGCAGCGAGTTCTCGCTGGGACTGTCGTCAGCCAGATGATGTGAGAATCAGACGGGAACGTGCGAATGATACGGTGAGGGGCAGAGGCGCAGTCTCCCCAGGGGCAGGTGGGGACTCTGCCTCACCTGCAAGTTCACCGCAACACCCGACACTGCCGGTGCATCTGCTCAGCGGCCTCCCCGCGTCTCTCCTCTCCACTCGGCGCAGCCTTAACTAGCAACCGCATTGCACCCTGGGGCCTCTGCTTCCCTCCAAGGCTGCCGCACCGCCTTGGATTTCCGAAGCCTCCTATGCCCAGAACTCTCTCTTCATGCTCCAGGTGTTTGCTCAACGCCGCTTTTCCACCCTGAATCGGCAACGAGACCTCGCTGGGTGCCTGGATCGAAACACTCCCTGTGCGTGTTCCGTGCGCTCGCGACGCGCAGTGCGCAGGGGCCAGGCGTGCACCTCTGGCTTAGAGCTGGCAGTGGGGGTGGGCTCCACGGATTGGGATTTGCTACCTGGAGGTTTTTTAAAAAAACCTTTTTATTTTGAAATAATTATAGATTCACAGGAAGTTACAGAGAGTACGGAGAGGTCTCTGGTACCCTTCACCTACTTCCCCGTAGTCACATCTCACATAACCGTAGCACAGCAGCAAACCAGGCCGCGGGCGCCCCGCGCTGTGTGCACGTCCACTCCCCGTTGGCGCAGGCGCAGGTTCGCGCAACTTCTGCGCGGAGACACAGAACTGCGCCACCGCCCGGAGCTGCGGGTTCGCCCATTTCTCTTTCCAGTTCTCTCAGTTTTTCCTTCGCGTATTTTGCAGCTCTACTGTTCGGATCGTACACATTTAGGATTGCTATCTTATCTGTTTTTGGTGAATAGACTCTTTTATCATTATATAATGACCCTCTCTGTTCCTGGTAATTTTCTTTGCTCTGAAATTTACTTTATCTGATACTAATATAGCCACTCCTGCTCTCTTTTGATCCATGTTTGCATGACACATCTTTTTCTATCCTTTTATTTTCAACCTACCTACATTCTTATATTTGAAGTCAGTTTTTATAGACAGTTTATAGTTGGGTCATGTTTTTTTTTCTTACCTACTACATTACATATTTGCTAATCTCTGACTTTTAATTGATATATAAAGACCATTTACATTTAATATAATTATTAATATGTTAGGGCTTTTTATTTTATATTTTATTCTGTTTATTCTATTTTTTATTTCCTTGTTTTATTTTTCCTGCCTTCCTGTGGGTTACTTAAACATTTTTTTAGAATTCCATTTTGAGGTATCTACAGTGTTTGTGAGTGTAGCTCACTGAATGTAGCTCACTTAGTGTAGCTCAGTGGTTGCTCTAGGTGTTACATTATACATACATAATTTATCACAGGCTACTGGATTGTCACTTTGCCAGTTTGAATGAAGTATAGAAGAAACCTCACCTCCTTTTATAAAGTCCTTTTACCCTCCCCCATTTATTATGTAATTGTCTTAACTAGTTTCTCCACATATTTTTAGAACCTTATCAGTGTTATAATTTTTGCTTCAATCATTAAATTTAGAAAATTCAAGAGAAGGAAAATGTGTTTATTTTTTAAATTTGTTTTGTTGTTCTGTCTTCTTTCTTGATGTTACAAGATTCCTTCTTTTATCATTTCTTTTCTCTCTTTCTTTAAGAGAAAGCATCTTGCTCTGTTGCCTAGGCTGGAGTACACTGGTGGTGCCATCATAGCTCACAGCAACCTCAAACTTCTGGGCTCAAGCTATCCTCCTCCCTCAGGCTCCTGAGTAGCTGGGACTACAGGGTGTGCCACCACACTCAGCTATTTTTCTTACTTTTTGTAGAGGCTGGGTCTTGCTATGTTGCCCAGGCTGGACTTTGAACTCCTGGCCTCAAGTGATCCTCCCGCCTTAGCCTCCTAAAGTGCTAGGATTACAGGTGTGAGCCACTGCACCCAGCCTCATTTCTTTTCTTTAGAGAATTTCCTTTAGCAATTCTTTTAGGGTAGTTCTGCTGGTGACAAATTCTCTTAGTTTTCCTTCATCTGAGAATGTCTTGATTTCCCCTTCATTACTAAAGGGTATTTTCAGTATGGGATTCCGGGAGGCATTTTTCTTTTAGCACATGAAAACTTATGCCACTTCCTTTTGGCCTCCACGATTTCTGATGAGAAATCCAACTGTCATTGAAATTGTTTCCTCTGCTATAGGTAAGGTGTTGCTTCTCCCAGGCGGCTTTCAAGAGTTTCTTTGTCATGAGATTTCAGAAGTTTCATTTGTGTCTTGGTGTGGGTTTCTCTGGGTTTATCCTATTTGGGATTTGCTCTGCTTCTTGAGAACTGTAGGTTTATATCTTTTGCCAAATTTGGAAAGTTTTCAGCCATTATTTCTTTAAGTCTCTTTCAGTCGTCTTCTTTCTCAGCATTCTGATGACACTAATGTTAGATCTTTTGTGATAGTCCCACAGGGCCCTGGTCCCTGAGGCTTCATTCTTTCTTTGTTGTTCAGATTGGGTGCCCAATCTTCCAATTTACTGATTCTTTTCTGTCATCTCTGTCCTGATGATGATACCATCTACTGAGCTTTTAATTTTGGTTTTTGTATTTTTCAGTTCTAAAGTCCCCGTTTTGTATTCCTTTAGCTCTTCTATTTCTGTAAGACTATTTTCTCATTTTTTCTCAGATGTATTCAGAATTGCTCATTGAAGCATTTTCATGATGGCTGCTTTAAAATCCTTTCCAGATAATCCTGACACCATCCTGCCATCTCAGTGTTGCTGAGTATTGTCTGTTTTCATCCAGGGTGAAATTTTCCTGGTTCTTGTTATGATGAGTGGCTGTTAACTGAAACCTAGGTATCTTGACTATCACATTATGAGACCCTGGATCTTATTTAAGTCTTCTATTTTAGCTGGCTTCCCTGACACTACCCTGGCAGGAGAAGGTGGGGGTGCCAGCTGGTTACACCCAGGTTCCCCACTTGGTCATTGGCACGTGAAGGGGAACGTGTCTCCTTGGTATTGCTGGGTGGGGGTGGGAGCTCCATCTCCCAGCTACTGACACCACCCTGGCAGGGAGGGGCTGCTCCTCAGGCCTCCGCTGACACTGTGGAGGAGGGTTGGGTTTGGCCAGGGTAGAGCAGTTATTATCCAAACATTTTCCATCTTGCTAGGCTGCTCCTTTCCTGGTCCCTTGGCTGGAGGGAACGGCTTTGTAGTAGCTCACTGCTGTGAGCTCGGGCCGAGGCCCCAGCTGGCCCGCCTTCGTTCCCCATTGTAACAGTCTTCTTATGTTTGTTCGACACACACTGTCTGGGGCTTTTGGCTGTACTTAGAATGAGGAATAGGGAGAAGTATTTCTCTGTAAATTACTTGGAGCCTTTTAAAATATGTTTCAGATGCCAGAGTGGGGCAGAAATAACACAAGGTCAGAGTACCTGGGGCAAACGCTTAGATGGCACTGGAGAGGGGGGGCTGGTGCGGTGGAAGGGCACAGGCGTGGGGCTGGAGTGACCTCGCAGGGAACACTAACCGGACCTTAACAAGCCGCTTGGGCTGTCGAAGGCTCAGCTTTCCCTCTAGGATGTGAAAACCAAATACTTATCTTGTCGGAGTATCATGAGGATTAAGTGAGATAAAAAATGCGAAGTGCCTGGCACTGAGAATGCACGCCATAAATAATTACTTTTCTCAAACAAGTCCAGCCTAGCAGCTCAAACTGTTTACAGTCGTGCCACAGCTGCTGCCAATGCCCTCATATTAGATAAATCCCTTTCCCTCTCCAGGACTCAGTTTCCCCATCTTTAAAAGGAGAGGAATGGTCTAGATTCCCGGTCCCTTGTGGACACAGCAGCCCTTGGGAGCTTGCTGGAAATGGAGAGTCTCAGGCACCACACTTGACCTACCAAATCAGAGCTGCATTTTCACAAGCCTCCAGCTGACTCTGGCACATTGAAGTTGGAGAAATAAAGCTCCAGGTGACCTCAAAGGCCATGTCCAGCTCTGATTTCACCTGTCTCAGGCTGTCCTGCCTCCATACCACTGCCCAAGAGCTCTGACCTTTCTACTCTGGCCACGGGGTCCTAAACACCACCTTAGGCATGGCACAATCCCATCCCATCCCACCGCGAGCACGGAGCGCTCTCTGACCCCCCTACCTGGCGTGGGCCCCTGGACTCTGTAAACAACCGTTCTCTGGACTGTCCCTTAGACGATTAACCACATGCCGTCTGGGGACAGCTCGTCTCTTTCCTCTTGAGCCACTACTGAAACTGTATGTCATCTGTTACTATGTTTTCACATCTTCTCCGAGACCAAGGATGCAGACACTCCTGTAAAGCTCATGGAGGGGGTTGAGACATCCATCCCCCATGTTCGCCACCCGGGCCCCGCACGCAGGAGACACTCAATACTTCACCAAGTAGACGTGTTCTGCACACCGCTTCTTCATGTGCCTACAGTTAGTAACAAGAAAATGCTAAGGTCATGGATCTTAAAAAGGAGCATAAGTAAATCTCTATTCTCCGTTCCCTTTAAAAAGAAAACATATCTCTCTTTTTAATGACCATACCAGATGCTGGAGGGACTGTGCTGAAACTGGCACTCACACACTGCAGTGTAAGTTGACACACGCTTTTAGAAAGCACATTGGCAACATCTTTTTGTGATATTTCCAGAAAACTCACCCCTGGAACTTTATATTTTATCTTAATTCAACATAAGCAAAAACTTATTTGTATGAAGTATCATATATGTATTACACAATCAAAACCCTGGACATCATCTCAATGCCAAACAAGGAACTGTGGCACACTTACCTGATGGGCCACCATGGAGCCATTTAAAATAATGAAAAAGGCTGTGTTCAAATATAGAAAAGTGTTTAGTCAATCTTACGTAAGAAAATCAGAATATAAAATAACACAAACGCTATGATTATAACTAATATATGCATATAAGAACTAAAAAGAACAAAAACCTGAAAATTATACTTTAAGATGGTGGGATTGGGTTTCATTTCCTGTTCTCATTTTTTCCTCAACTTTTTCATTTTGCCAACTCTTCATTAAATTTTTAAAAACTTTTTTTAGTGACTCCAAAAGAAGATTTGGAGATCACCTTGAGACAATCCATTTAGGAGCTAATCAAAGCCCATTTTCTTTGTAGGTTCACCCACAATCCGCATGTGGGATCAGACAGGTGTGTGACATTTGAATTAATGACCAAAGCCTCACGTCTAGAAGTTCTCAGCAGCCTCAGAGCAAAGGAAGTCTCCAGGCTGGAAATCACCAATTTAACAGACAAAGACCTTAGTTCTTAACCTGTATCCATGAGTCATCCGCTCATTCTTCCCCCAAACTCTGCTCAAATAAGACTCTGCAGATTGCCAGAAGGATGCATGCTTGTTAAAAGAACGAAAGCTTTCAAAATGTCTTTAGCTTGTGTACAATCCTTTCTGCAGCACTTTGCTCAGAAGGACCCCCAGTTCCCCTCTTTCCTGGGTTAAGTCCTGGAGAAGGGCATACTCTGGAAGGAAGGCTTGGGCCCAGGCTCATCCTTGGTAGTGACCCCGGTGGACTGCTGCACCAGCCCTCCCTCCGACCCTCACGTGACCCCGAGCCACATCTGTAAAAGGGGACACTGATGCTTTCCTCACAAGGAGAAATTAAATGAGGTGGTCATTTTCAACATTCCCGGAACACTGCAATGAGTAACGTATGTTAGTGTCTCAAATATCACCTATGAATTTGGCAAAAAAATTGTTTTTAATTGATACCATACTCATTGCTGGATGGGGATGGACACTTACGCCTTCCTAGTGGGAGGAGGATACACTGACAACCATCCCTTAAGGGCCATTTAGAAATGCTCTGTGTGAGCCAAGCTTTAAAAACTCCAGCATCATTTACCCCAGCAATTCCACTTCTGGGAATTTGTTATAAGGAAATTAGACAAACGAGAAAATGTGATGCACAGAGCCTTTCACTGCAGTAATTATTTATCATAATTACTAGAAAATAATTACTAAAAAAACTAGAAACAGCCTAAATGTCCAATGGCAGAAGACTGGTTAAATACATTTTGGCTCATACCTGCAGTGGAATCTCATTCAGTATTAATGATATTGGAGAACTATAATTAATCACATAAAAATACAGTCACAGAAACTGAGATATTTTGTACAATAATGTTTACTGTGTTATTCTGTTTTGTGAGGAAAGACTCCATCTATCTTTATCTAGACAAAGTGATAAATGTACCATATGTATGTGATATCCAGTTTGAGAAAGAGCAAATCATTTATGGCCTTTGCTGAAGCAGATGTATCCCGGTGGCTCCTCTGAGGCAGGTGTGGATGGTGAATTGACACGATCCCAGTGCAGCAGGGGCGAGGCCCGGCAGACACAGAGTACCAGGGAGGAAGGGGACAACAGACGTGTGCTGCTGTGTGCCAGGGGCCGCAGCAGCCCTGCCCAGGCTTGAAAATGAACCATGAGGCGGAGCAGGGGGCACCCCCACGTTGGTTTTCAGCTCAGAGAGGACACAGAGCTTTGCCTGAGGCTGGAGAGGGGCAAAAGGGAAGGACTTACGTTCTGTTGCAGCCTGCAAACCCCTAAGTGCAAAAGAGATGCCCTTACCCACTCCCTTCCACATATCTTTTTTTTTTTGAGACAGAGTCTCACGTTGTTGCCCTGGCTAGAGTGAGTGCCGTGGCATCAGCCTAGCTCACAGCAACCTCAGACTCCTGGGCTCAAGCGATCCTCTTGCCTCAGCCTCCCGAGTAGCTGGGACTACAGGCATGCGCCACCATGCCCGGCTAATTTTTTCTATATATTTTTAACTGTCCAATTAATTTCTTTCTATTTTTGGTAGAGACGGGGTCTCGCTCTTGCTCAGGCTGGTCTCGAACTCCTGAGCTC
>CAUYSK010039919.1:0-18534 GCA_963575035.1 Avahi laniger | reverse complement strand
TATTGGACGTTGGGCGGGGGGAGGAGGGAGGGGGGAGGAGGGAGGAGAGGAGGGGTATATGTATGCACAAAGAGTGCAATGTGCACCACCCAAATGATGGACATAATTGAAACTCGGACTTAGGGAGGGAGGGGGGGCAAGGGCAACATATGTAACAGAAACATCTGTACCCCCATAATATGCTGAAATAAATAAATAAAAGAAAAAAAGAATGGTTCAACATATGCAAATCTATAAATGAAATTCACTAAACAGAAACAATAACCATATGATTTTCTCAATAGATGCAGATCTTTTCCCTCCAGGCACCAGAGATGAAATTTCAACTAGCAGGTGAAACTTGTATTTAAGATCTTCCCAGGCTAAATGCAAACTTGTAAATGTCACTTTCAGGACAAAAAAAATCTAAAAATCTTATCCCCAGGTCCTTTAAAACTACATACTGCTAAAATCATACCAAAGCTTTACTTTGGGAACCCATCTGATTTTGTTTCGAGAGAAAAAGCAATCACTGGGAGGCATACAATAGGGATTCCATGAAATCTAAAACAATGATCCTTAAAGAAGCCTACAGAAACTAATAAGTTAAGCAAATCCAGGCAAAAATAAAATATTTCGAATTTCTAAAAACAGGAGATTCTGCATGTCTTTTGGGAAGCTCAGACCAATTTATTCATATGCTCAAAATCTTCTAATGGCTTCCCATTTTTCTCAGAATAAAATCTCTCCAATAACTTCTAAGGCTATACATTATCTGGACACTTGTTACCTCTTTAATCTCATTTTCTACTTCTTTTCTCTGTGTTCATTCGGCTGCAGCCAAACAGGCCTACCCCATTTTTCCTAGAATGTACTAGCTATGTTCCCATCTTAGGACTTTTTTGCACTGGCTAATCCCCCCACCTGGAATGGTCTTCCCCCAGAAAATCTCATGGATAATTTCTTTGTATTCATCGAGTTTTTGCGCAAGTGTCAACTGTCATTGAGGCTTACCCTGACTACTCCATTAAAATCACAGTCTGCTACAATGAGCACTAATCCCCTTCAATCAGATGTATTTTCCCATAGTAGTCATCACATATTTCATATACTTTATTTAAGCTTGATAATTACTTGTTTGTCTCCTCTACTAGAATATAAGGTCTATAATGAAATAAATTTTTATTTTATTTGTTAATATATAACACTTGGCACATAATAGATACTTAATAAATATTGGTAAAATAAATTAACAAAATAACAATGTTATCCTCACTAAGAACTGAGGTTTGGTGAATCAGCTAGAAAAGAATAATACTTATAAATGATACCATGAAAAATGGAATTAGACAATGATGATGGACAGTTGAATAACAACTTGTGAGTCTTAGGAAAACATTGCTTAATAGGGCAACAATAGGAAATATTTCCTGCTTTTGGATCCTCTGAAAGTCTGAATGAACTTGGTATTATACCTTAAGCCCTGCCTATTGAATAATTATCCCCAACCTCAACCCCAAGAACTCTAATGTCACCAGAGTAGTCGTCTTTTGGGGGTAGAGTATAATAAAGGATTGAGCAAAGAAGCTGATGTTGGTCATTTCCTATGCTTTAAAAGCCTTCACCTGGATATGTGTGTAGGTATTAAGAGAGGGACACAAAAAAGAGTTTTTCTCCATTTCCTTGGGAAGTGGTAATATGGCAAATCGAAGCTACCAAATGAGGGTCTAAATAGATTAAGGAGACAATCAATTAGAATAATATAAACTTTTTTCTAAAAATCTCTGCATTCCTGATATAGCCAGCTATTTCTTTTCCCCTTTTAATAAGAGAAAGGTTATGAAGAATTCCATACTCCAAGAGATAACTTCTGTTATAGAAATGGAAATAGACAAAATCAGGCATGATCGCATTAGAACTAGACTTCTGGAGAAATGCTGATAGCTATGGAGCGTGAAATCAGGATTATATTATACATAGAGATCCATAACTGTCTTGGGAACATTTCAGAGCAAGCTTTTCTTGGTATTTTTTTTTCATGTTTTGTTCTTTTTAAAATCAACTTAGAAGAGATAAGACATCAAGAAGAACCAGAGGAGAAGCAATAGGAATTAATACAAGTAAAACATTTAGAGCAGTATTTAGTAAATAAGCAGCACTATGTAAATGTGTGCTAATATTTCTAATCGCATGCGAACAGAGAGCACAGATATCATATTCTTGTTTTTAAATTTAAAAGCTATAGTCCTAGTCATGAATTCTTTGCCTAGACCAATACCCAGGAATTTTCCCTAGATTTCCTTCTAGCATTTTTCAGGTCTTATGTTTAAGCCTTTAATCCATTTTAGTTGATTTTTGTATATGGTGAGAGATAGTGGTCCAGTTTCACTCTCCTGCATGTAGCTATCCAATTTTCCCATCACTATTTATTGAAGAGGGTATCCTTTCCCCAATATAGGTTCTTGTCAGCTTTGTCGAAGATCAATTGGCTGTAAATATGTGGCTTTATTTCTGGGTTCTGTATTCTATTCTGTTGGTCTGGTGTTTGTTTGTTTGTTTGTTTGTTTGTTTGTTTGTTTTTACCAATACCATGCTGTTTTAATTACTATAGGCTTGGATTTATTTTGAAGTCAGATGACGTGATGCCTCCAGCATTGTTCTTTTTGCTCAGGTCTGCTTTAGCTATTTGGGCTGTTTTTTGATTTTCTGTCTAGATGATATATCTAATGCTGGGAATAGGGTGTTGAATTCTCTCACTGCTATTGTATTCCTGCCTATTTCTCTCTTTACATCTAGTAATATTTTCTTTATGAATCTGGGTGCTCCAGTGTGGAATGAGAGAGAGAAGAGAGAGGGATTGTGTGTGTATTTGTTATATCCTCTTGCTTGATTGACCCCTTTATCCTTATATAATAACCTTCTTAGTCTTTTTTACTGTTTATAAAGTTTGTTTTATCTAAGTATAGCTACTTCTCTCACTTTTGTTTTCATTTGCATGGAATGTTTTTTTCCACCCCGTTACTTTCAGTTGATATGTGTCTTATTGGTAAGATTATTTCTTGTAAGCAATATATAGTTGGATCATGTTTTATTCATCCTTTCAGCCATTCTATATCTTTTAAGAGGAGAATTTAATCCCTTTATAATACATTCAAGCTTATTATTGATATGTGAGGCTTTGTTTTGTCATGTGTTTAACTGTTTTCTGATTGTTTTATATATTCTTTGTTCCTTTATCTTTCTGCTGTAGTTTTTCATTGTAGTTTGGTGTATTTCTGTAGTAGCACCATCTGAATCCTTTCTCTTCCTCCTTTATATAATTCTTTACCAATGAGTTTTATATTTTCATGTGTATTCATGATGGTAAATGTCATCCTTTCACTTCCAGTTTTAGACTCCCTTGAGCATTTGTTGTAAGGCTGGTCCAGTGGTAACCCATTGTTTCTACTTCATTCATGAAAAATTATTTTACTGGATATAGTATTCTTGGCTAGCTTTTCTGTCAGCATTTTGAATATATCGTCTCATTCTCTTCTGGTCTGTGAGGTTTCCACTGAGAAATTCACTGTAAGTCTGATGGGGTTTCTTTACAGATGACTAGATGTTTCTATCTTGTTGTTTTGGGGATTTTCTCTTTAACTTGGATTTTAGACAGTTTGATTATAATATGTTGAGGAGAAGACTTTTTTCCATTATAGCTCTTAAGGGATCATTGAGCCTCCTGTATCTGTCTAAATCACCTTCTAGATTTGGGAAGCTTTCATCTATTATCTTGTTAAATAGATTTTCTAATCCTTTCTTTGTCTCTTTGCCCTTGGGTATACTGATAATTCATAAATTTGGTACCTTTATGTTGTCTCAAATGTCATGAAGGTTTTGCTCATTCTTTTTTTGTTTTTTTTTTTCTTTATTTTTTTCTGACCAGATTATTTCAAAAGACTTGTCTTAAAATTCTGGGATTCTTTCATCTGCCTGATCTAGTCCATTGTTGAAGCTTTCAAATATATTTTGTATTTCCTTCAATAAGTTCTTCACTTCTAGAATTTCTGTTTGGTTCTTTTTAAAATATCTAACTCTTCTTTAGCAAAGTTCTCATTCATATCCTGAATTGTTTTCTGATTTCTTTGTATTGTTTTCAGAGGTCTATTATATCTTACTGAGCTTCTTTAAAATCAATATTTTGACTTTTTTTTTCCAGTGGCATTTTATAAATTTCTCTTTGATTGGGATATATTGCTGGAGAATTATTGTGTGCCTTTGGAGATGTCATATTTTCTTGATTTTTCATGTTTCCTGTGTCCTTACGTTGATTTCTGCACATCTGGTGAAACAATCGCTTCTTCCTATTTTAGAATTCACTTTCATGGGAGAAAACTTTTTCCTGAAGATGTTATCTATGATGTTGGTTGGACAGGGTACTTTGGCTTTGATTCTGGGTGTGTGCAGTAGTGTAGTCTTTGCTTGATTTCTTTGGCTATAAACAGTATTAGTGGCCTATATGATTGTCTTGGTGGGATAGGGTGCAGTTATTAGTGGAAGCTGTGGTAAATTTGTGCTGGGGACTAGGATGTCAGGTAGGCCAGTCTTCAGACTCCAGAGGTGGCAGCAATGAGCTGAGCATGCCTATCTTTGTGTCCCCCCAGGCAGTGTATGCTGGCATCTGTGTTGGTGTTTACCAGAGTTTCAATTCTTCAGTCTCCAGGAGGCTTGCTGAGATACTGGTAGTAGCAATAGTGGACCAGGTAGATGGGCAGATTTTTGGACCCCTAGCAGCCACTGTGGCAGGGGCAATGGCAGTAGCAGTGGTGGGACAGTTTTCTGGGTCCTAAGCAGTGTGTGTTAATGTTGGCAATAGTTGCAATGTGCTAGGTAAGCCAGTCTGCAGGCCTGCAGGTAGCACTTGCAGATAAGTGCTAGCTGAGGTAGTAACAGCCAGAAATTTAGGCCAAACTTCAGGCCCCTGGGAGGAGTGCTTAGGTACCCAAAGTGGTGAATTGGGTTGGGCAATCCCAGGACCCTGGGCTATGTGTACTGTCATGGGGGTGGGGAAAAGCTGAGCTGGGCAGACTTGTGCTCAGGCCCCCCAGTGGTTAAAGGAAACTCTAGCCATAGTGGGCAGAGGCAGGTTGACTCTCAGGCCCGAGGCAGAGTGTGAGGGTGTAGGATGGTAGCAACTGCACTGAGGCCCCACTACTAGAAAGGATGGGACCATCCTCAGTGGCCACAATCTGGGCCATAGGTAAGGAACGCCCATCCTCTTCATGCCCCAGTTCCAGCAGGGCTTACCTCCTACCCTGGCCACAGTAGCCTATGCCCAGCTCATGACCAAGTCCCAATGACAACTTGTTCCCCTTCTTACATCCCTGTCTCAGATCCTAGCAGTGCTTGCTTCCTGACACCAGCTTCTGCCACCCAGGTGCTCACATCCTAGACTGAGTTGTGAGAGGATTCTTGGCTCACTCCACTATCCTGGCACCAATTGCCCAAGTTTCTCTAATGTCCCAGTTTCAGCACCTTTGGATCTCAGGACAGCATGCAATTTGCTAGAACCTAAGTTTGAAAATGGCACTTTGCTGTACCTACTTAGGTTTCAGAGATGGTGTGGGACCCAGCACAAGCTCCCTCTCAGGAGCAGTTCTACCCCATGGTCTCCCAAAAGATTCCTATGTCAGTTTAAGGAGTTAGGAAGGCCAAGGGGTTCTCCTGCAGCCAGGATTGCACAATTTCACTGTAGGGATGTGGGCTGATAGAAGTCTCTTATTTACCCCTTCTCCACATTGGGAAGTTACTCCAAGCTCCCAGGCAATCTCAGCCAGGTAGGCTACCTTTCCTCCTTCTGTTTCCCCACTTTTGATGCCCCCTGTAATGTCTCTGTTGAATTCCAGTGTTCTTTCTTGGATAAGGTATTCAATGTGTGACTGCCTATGCACTACATTACTCTGATTATTCTAAGTGGAGGAGGCATGCATAAAATGCTTCCAGTCAGCCATCTTGAACCCATAAGTGTCTTTAGCCAGTGATAAAATTAATTTCCCATTTAGTAGCAGCACAACAGTTTTATTTTCTTCAATATTCATATCATACGTTAGTGCACAGCACAAACCCTGTAATTGTAAGAGTATGTATCCACAAGATGCCAGTGGCACAACTTGTGACCAAAGTTTGATTTCTCCCAGACCAGCAAGTGGCTGGGAGCCTCTCATGGCCTATGTAATGTCCCCATGAGTAGGCTCCTTAAGCTTTGTCGCCTGCCTTCTTCTTACCATTCCCTTCGCTCCATGCTCCTTTCTCTTCATTTCTTCTTCACAATTTCAATCTTGACCAATTGTGTGTGTAGGTATGCACTATTATCTTCAAAGTATTGACTGCAACTTAAAAATATCATTGATCTGCCCCTGCCTCCACATTAGCCCTTAGCTATGAATCTGAGACTTGTGAGATCTTCCACAGGCAGTGCATATGAAGCATGCTTTGCTGGCATGAAAATGAGCATCAGAAAGCGTGTACATCCTGTTATTTTATTATATTTTGCTTTCGATGTAGAATTCAGCAGTTTCCATCAAAATCTAGCCAGAGCCCTTCACTGCCATGATAGCCAGGGCTTTACCAGTCTGTCTACTGTGATAATTTGTAGACTTCTGGTTATATTTCTATATTTATTTTTAAATACCCTTTGTGGGATATTTAGTGGTATATGTCTCTTTAAGTTTTGATTAGTGTTTCTAAAATGGTGGAGTTGTTTTGAATGTCACAAATCGATCAAGGCATTAAAATGTGTCAGATTTATCTTTCCCCATATCCAGTACCAATGCTATTGTAAACAACATGTATAGTGCCTAAAAATTGTATGAAAATCCTTTTAATCATTTTAATCCAGATGTTTAACAAATCTAATCTCTTATTCTAATAAATATACTATGAAGTTAAAAAATGGAAAAAAAAAACTTGCCTCAACTTGCCTTACCCTTTGATAAATGTTAATTCCAACAATAGTATCCAAACTTTTTGATCCCATAATCTTATCTGGTAAAATCATTTGAGCATATAACTGCAATATCTTTACATTTATTTTTTAAATGCATATATATTACTATTAATATGTCATGAATTACCAAAATATTGAAAATTTTAAAGAATGTAATTAAAAGACATGAAAATGAGAGTTCTATTATTTTATTTCTAACCTTGAAGGAATTGTTTTATTCATATGCCCCAAGATATATGCCCCTGCTATGAAAATCACAGCCTTAGACCACACTCTCCCATCAACTATCCATCTCCTTCCCCTACTGCACATGGAACAATGTTCTGAAATTTCAGAATGCCTTAGACTTGACTCAACTCAAACTATGACAATATTCAAAGCAGAACTCATTTATACAATATGAAGAATCATGTCCTTACATGCCCTATTTTATCTTTTGGAAAAACATGGATTTTATATATAAAAATTGTATAAAGTATAGTATAACTACATTTCTACTATTGTTCATAATAATGCTATGCTATTTGTTCATAATAATTCTTCACTGGCACAAGTAAGTCCTAATATTATTCAGTTATTTCAAAAGTTTCAAAAATATACCTCTGTACATTTTTGAAGGCTATCATGGCCTGTAGCAAGAAGAGATGTCTTCTCCCATTTCTGTGCAACTTGATTGGCTTCTTCTATCTTCTGCTCACAACTTTTTTGAGAATTAAGCAATGTCACCTCATAAAATTCTTGAATATCTGTAAAGAAAATGCAAGAAAGCATCAAAATATCATGTACCACCTCATAAATAGCTTCTGTGTATAGGTACACATGATGCATATAAAAATTCTTTGCTGATTAAAAGAACTGCATAAATATGGATCACAACATAAAACAACTAGAACAGAGAAAATCCTGAAAGTTGCCTTTTTATTGGCATAAGAATACTTACAGTAGCTTTATTCATAATTGCAAAAACTGGAAGCAACCAAGATGCCCTTCAGTAAGTGAATACATAAACAAACTGTAGTAAATCCATATAATGGAATGTTATTCAATCATAAGGAATAACCTATCAAGCTATCAAAATATGGATTAATCTTAAGTGCATATTGCTAAGTGAAAGAAGCCAGACTGAAAAGGATACATACTGTATGACTCCACTTAAAAATCTGGAAAAAGTGAAACTAAAAAGAAAGTAAAAAGATCATTGGTTGTCAAAGGTTCTGAGAGAAGGAAGGAGTAAATAGGCAAAGCACAGGATAGTGAAAATACTCTCTAATGACATTGTAGTGGTGAACACATAACATGAAGCATTTGTCAAAACCCATAGAACTCAATATCATAAAGAGTAAACCTTATTGCATGCAAAATTTTAAACAATCATTTAGGAAGATAGGGGTCCCAAGATGACATTCAAACTGTTATAAAAGAATGTAACTGCATTAAAAACGTATGCAATAACCTCACTGCAGGTGGTAGGGAAAAAATGTGCTGATTTAAGTAATTTTGAAAATAAGCAGAGACTATAAAAACAAAAACAAAGAAACAAAACAAAAGCAATTGGTAAATTTGTTTTCCATGAGGTACAGATTAACAATTCTGATACTGCTATACATGTGTACTGGAAGTGAACAATTGAGTAAATGGATAATGGATGATGGGAGATAGGATTCTCACAGTTGGAGTAGGAACAAGTGATGGGAAGGTGAGAATGATTCCTGTACTAGATTAGAGTTGAAGACCTCACTATAAACTTATGTTTAGCTTAATATAGATACAGATGGATACTTATAAGAATATTCACAGATATGTATATATACAAGTTAGTTATATATACATATATTTCTTTGTTCTGTCTGATAAGAGGGCCTAGAAGTGATGATACCATAGCAATAATGAGCACACTAGCACCCTGATTTTGAATAATATATAGCATCCTCCACCAAATAGTAAAAGGTAATACATAAACACTGTGGTACTAAATTAGGATTGGGTGTATCTATATGAACTCAAAGTTTTTAAGAGATATAGGATGGATAGATAGGTAGATAAAAATATGTATAGAAATAAATATGTATGTGGACATTTCCTAGCTCTGTCACATAATTCCTGGATCTGTCTGCTGAGAGGGCCTAGAAGCAAGGACATCCCAGTAGCAACAAGTATACTTAGAACTTCTAATTTCTAATATCATTTTCCAATAAAAGAAACCAGGTCTTCTTAGAGAAATGGTTGATTCTAGGACTGGGGCAGAAGAGATAAAAAAAAAAATGATCCTGGAGCATCTTAAATACCAGTAAATAAGGAAAATTTTACAAGTGATGGGTATGTTTACTATCTTGATTGTGCTAACAGTATATACTTATGTCCAAACATATTAAATTATGCATTTCACATGTGTGCTTTATTATCATCAGTTATACCTCAATTAAAAAGGCAAAAAAGATAAGGCACAAATTGAAAGAAGATAATTTCACAGCATATAGACAAAGGAACAGTTCCCAGACATGAAAAGAACTACAAATCAAAAAGAAAAGACATACAAACAAAAAAAAGGTAAAAGGTATAAACAGGTATTTCATAGAAAAGGAAACATATATCAGAGAAAAGCCTAGGGTAAGATTCTCAACCTCATTAATGGTAATAAATGCAAATTAAGATCATAATCAAATACCACTGACACCAAAAATATTTCCAAAAATAATGAAGTCTGACAATACAAGGACTAAAAAAAATAAAAACACATACCAAAGGTAACTTTATTTATGAAAATTGCAAATTGCTATAACCACTTTAGAAAATAATTTGGTATTATCTTGTAAAACTGGACATTTGTTTTTCCTATAATCCAACATTTCTACTATTCAGTATACATACTAGATAAACTCTTGCATATAAGAACCAAGAAACAAACCCAAATGTTCATAGAAGCATAAATCACAATAGCAAAAAATTAGAAACACTTCAGTGTACATCAAAGGAAAAAAGTATAAATTGTGGTATGTTCTCAAAATGGAATTTATGGAGTTCTGAAAATGAATGACTATGGTGTCATGGACCTACACTATCTTAGAAACATAATATTGAGTGAAAAAAAACAAGTTTAAATATGAAAACATTTTTGTAAAGTTCAAAAATGTACAAAATTAAACTGCACACTTTTAAACATACATACACACATGCTACTAAACAATTAAATGAAAGCAAAGAAGTATGTGAAAAGATGTAGCTAGTTCAGTGGGCAGGGTGGACAAAGAAGTGGTATAAGGGAGGAACATATAGGTAGATGCAAATTAATGGTAATGATCTAGTTCTAGATTTGAGTGGCAATTTCAGATTTCATATTTTATTATCTGTATATTATATATAAATTACATTATTATTTTTATATTTATATACATTTTTAAATAATAAAGAAAATTTTTAAGTGTTTCATGAATATAAACTTGCATAGAAAAGTTAAAATGCTTATATTTTATGCACTGCTACTTATTCTGCCACTAGCAATAAAGTAGCTGTGAAGTTCATGTTTGAAAAATGTAAAAAATGTACAAAGAACAGAAAGTAAAAGCAGGACAGACATAAACCCTTCCCAGATTTTTTTTAATACTATAAGGCCTGGTAGAGTATTAATTGGGTTGACAAAATCAGAGGAATAAGGAATAAAAAGCTAAAATCCAGAAAACAAGATATGCTTATATCATCTGGTCTCAAGTATTAATTAAAAGAAAAGAATTCTGTAAACATTTCTTGTAGCTATGGTCTATTTAAAGTATAATGACTTGTAATGAATAAAATAATTTTTGCGGGTAGTCAAAGTTCAAGATTCCTTTTCTTTGCACCATTTTGAAGGACATAAATAGTTTCATATGCAGCATTTGCAAGTCATCAAGTTTCAAAACACTAGATACATAAATTTTCCAGAAAAGGAAGCATATTTATCAGACTCATGTAATTTTTTATAATTTTATTTCAGAATATTACAGGGATACAGCTATTTCAGTTACATGGATTGCTTTTGTACTGCCTGAGACAATACATGGATTGCTTTTGTACTGCTTGAGACAAAGTTTTAAGTGTGCTCATCTCCCAGATAGCGTACACTATACTCATTAGGTATGATTTTCACTCATCTTCCTCCTCCCCCTCCCCTCCCTGTTTGATTTCCTTTGAGTTTTACTTCTGATTGTGCACAGGAGTGCTGTTTGGTTAGTTCCAATTTAATAGTGAGTACATGTGGTGTTTGTTTTTCCATTCTTCTGATACTTCACTTAGGAGAATGGTTTCCAGTCTCACACGGATTTTTACAAAAGGTATTGCTTCATTTTTTATGGCTGAGTAATACTCCATTGTACACCTATACCAAATTTTATTAATGCATTCATGAATTAATGGGCACTTGGGTTGATTCCACATCTTTGTGATTGTCAATTGTTCTGCTATAAACATTCAAGTACAAGTGCCTTCTTGACAAAATAGACATTTTTTTTTCCTTTGAGTAAATACCTAGGAGTGGGATTGCTGGATAAAACAATAGGTCTACTTTAAGTTCTTTGAGAAATTTTCTACTATTTTCCATAGAGGTTGTCCTAGTTTACAGTCCTACCAACTTTGTATAAATATTCTGTTCTCTCCACATTCACAGCCACATCTATTGTTTTGGGGCTTTTGATAAAAGCCATTATCCCTAGGGTTAGGTGATAATCTCTTTGTGGTTTTGATTTGCATTTCCCTGATAATTAGTGAGGTTGAATGTTTTTTCATATGTTTATTGGCTATTTGTCTATCTTCTTTTGAAAAGCTTCTGTTCCCAACTCTTGCCCACTTTTTGATGGAGTTTGATATTTTTTGCTGATTTGCTTGAGTTCTTTGTAGATTCTGGTTGTTAGCCCTTTATTGGATGTAAAGCATGAGAATATTTTCTACCACTCTGTAGATTGTCTATTCACTCTGTTAATTGGTTCCTTTGTTATGCAGAAGCTTTATAAATTAATCATGTCCCATTTATTTATTTTTGTTGTTGCTGTGATTGCCTTTGAGGTTTTCATAAATTCTTTGCCTAGGCCAATATCTAGAAGAATTTTTCCAACATTTACTTCTACAGTTATTATGGTTTCATGTCTTACATTTAAGCTATTATACATTTTGAATTAATTTTAGCGAGTGGTCAGAGATATGGATCCTCTTTCAATCTTCTACATGTGGCTATCCAATTTTCCCAGTACCATTTATTTAATAGGGATTCTTTTCCCCAGTGTATATTGTTGTCTACTTTGTCAAAGATCAGATGGCAATATGTGGATTGTTTTATATCTGGGTTCTCTATTCTGCTCCATTGGTCTATGTCTGTATTTTTTGCCAGTACCATGCTATTTCGGTTATTCCAGCCTTGTAGTATAGCTTAAAGTCTGGTACAGTGACACCTCCAGATTTGTTTCTTTTGCTTAAGGTTGCTTTGGCTAGTCAGGCTCTTTTCTGATTCCAAAAGAAGCATAGAATTATTTTTTCTAGATCTGCAAAAAATGACATTGGTGTTTTCATGAGGATTGCATTGAATCTGTAAATCGGACTGGGTGGTATGGACCTTTTAACAATGTTGATTCTGTTGATCCATGAGCATAATATGTTATTCCATTTGTTTACATCCTCTGTGATTTCCTTCTGCAGTGATTCGTGGTTCTTCCCATAGAGGTCTTTCACTTCATTGGTTAAATATATTCCTAGGTATTTTATTTTCTTTGTTGCTATTGTAAAAGGTACTGAGTCTTTGATTTGATTCTCATCTTGACTGCTGTTGGTATATAGAAATGCTACTCTTTGTGCATATTGATTTTGTAACTGACACTTTGATGAATTTATTTATCACACCCAGGACTCTCTTGGCATAGTCTTTGGGGTTTTCTAGATATCAGATTATATCATCAGCACAGAGAAATAGTTTGATCTCTTCTTTCCACATTTGGATATCCTTGATTTCCTTCTCTTGCCTGATTTTTCTGGCAAAGGCTTCCAGCACTATGTTGAATAAATGTGGTGACAGTGGGCAAACTTGTCCGGTAACCATTCTAAGTGGGAATGCTTTCAATTGTTTCCCATTCAGTATAATGTTGACTGTGGGTTTGTCATTTATGACTTTTATAATTTTGAGATATATTCCATGTATGCCTATTTTGTTGAGACTTATGAAAGGGTGCTGAATTTTATCAAATGCTTTTTCTTTATCTATTGAGATGATCATATGGTCTTTGTTTTTGCTTCTGTTTATATGGTGAATCACATTCATGTATATGTATATTAAACCATTCTTGCATCCCTGGGATGAAGCCAATTGGTCATAGTGGATTATTTTTGGATGTGCAGCTGTTTTTGGTTTGCCAGGATTTTATTGAAAATTTTTGCATTTATATACATAAGGGATATTGGTCTGCAGTTTTTTTGTTGTTGTTGTTGTGTCCTTTCCTTGCTTTGGTATCAAGGTGATGCTGGCTTCATAAAACGAGTTGGGGAGGATTCCTTCTTTCTCAATGTCATGAAATAATTTCTTCACTATAGGTACTAACTTTTCTTTGTAGGTCTGGTAAAATTCAAACGTGAAATCATCTAGTCCAGGACTTTTTTCCATTGGAAGAGTTTTTATTGCTGCTTCAATTTCATCACTAGATATTGTTTGTCCAGGAGTTCTATTTCTTTCAAGGGAGATTGTGAGTTTCCAAGAATTTATCCAGTTCCTCAACATTTTCAAGTTTATGTGAATAGAGGGATTTATAGTATTCAGAGATGATACTTGTATTTCTGTGGTATCAGTTGTATATCTCCTTTCTCATTTCTGATTGAGCTTATTAGAGTTCTTCCTTTTCTGTTTCTGGCTAATTTAGAGAGAGGTTTAGCAATTTTGTTTATCTTCGCAAAGAACGACTTTTCATGTCACTTATCTTCTGTATAATTTTTTGTTATCTATTTCATTTAGTTCTGCTCTGACCTTAGATATTTCTTTTCTTCTGCTGGTTTTGGGAATGGTTTCCTATTTCTTATCTAATTCATTGAGATTTTTTATTAGATTATTGATTTGTGATCTGTTTTTTTGATGTAAGCACTTAAGGCTATGAATTTTTTCTCTTATGACTGCTTTTGCTGAATCCTACATATTTTTATAACTGTGTCACCTGTCATTTAGTTTGAGGAATCTTTTAATTTCCATCTTAATTTCCTTGTTGACCCAATAATCGTTCAGCAATAGGTTGTTTAATTTTCATGACTTTGTGTAGAGTTGAATGTTTCTGTTGGAATTGATTTCTAATTTTATTCTGCTGTAATCTAAGAAGATACATGGCATAATTTCAATTTTTATAAATTTCTTCAGACATCTTTTGTGGCTAAGATTTGATCAATCTTAGAGAATATTCCGTGTGCTGATGAAAAGAATGTATATTCAGTAGTTGTGGGTAGGATGTTCTGTAAATGTATGTTAGTCCCATTTGTTCTAGAGTCCCATTTAAATCCAGTGTTTCTTTGTTTATTTTATGCTTAGAGGATCTGTATTATTCTGTCAATGGGGTGTTGAAGTGCCCAGCTATCACGATGCTGCTGTTTATCACTTTGTTTAGATGTACTAGGGTTTGCTTTATGAGTCTGGGCTCATCTGTGTTAGGTGCATAAATATTTAGGATTGTTATGTCTTCTTGTTGAATTATTCCCTTTACCATTATGTAATGACAATCTTTGTTTTTCTTTACTATTGTTGATTTGAAGTCTATGTTATCTGATATGAGAATGGCTACACCAGTTTCTTTTGGTTTTCATTTGCATGGCATATTTTTTTCCATCCCTTCACCTTGAGTCTGAATGAGTCCTTGTTGATTTTAGATGGACATTATTCTGTTTAAGGAGACTGAGGATTGGGCCCCAATCCTTTCTGGTTTATAAGGTATCAATTGAGAAGTCTTCAGTTAGTATTATGGGTTTTCCTTTGTAAGTTACCTGATGATTTTACCTTATGGCTCATAGGATTTCCTCCTTCAGGTTATCTTTGGCCAGTGTGATGATTACGTATCATGATGATTGCCTCTTTGCAATGAATCCCCCAGGTGTCCATTGTTTTTGTTGTACCTTAATATCTAAATCTCTAGCAAGACCAGGGAAATTTTCCTCCATTATTCCCTCAAATCCATATATATTTTCTTCTTCACCCTCAAGGATGCCTATGATTCTTATGTTAGGCCTCTTTGCATAATCCCATACTTCTTGTAGGCTTTGTTCATTCCTCTTATGCCTCTGTTTTTTATCTTTGACTGACTTGTTTAATTCAAAGGTGATGTCTTCAAGCTCTGAGATTCTTTCTTCTGCCTGATCTAGTCTATTCTTAGAGCTTCCTGCTGTGTTTTTTATATCCTTGAATAAATTTTTCATTTCTGGAAATTCTGTTTGGTTTTTTTTAATAATTTGATTTCTTTAGTGAATTTTTGGTTCATTTCCTATATTGTTTTTATGGTTTCTTTGTGTTAGGTTTCAATTTTCTCTTGTATTTTATTGAGCTTCCTTACAATCCATATTCAAAATTCTTTATTAGTCATTTAAATAGTTCTGTTTTCTTTGGTATCCATTGGTAAAGAGTTGTTGTTTACTTTTGGGGGTGTCCTTTAGCTCTTATTTTTCACATGTCTAGAGTTCTTTTGTTAAGTTCTTCTCATCTGACCTCTCGATCATGTCCTGGGGGTACTAGTCTCACTTCTGGGACTATCCCTGGAACCCTCAAGAGCAATCTCTGACCATGCCAGGGAAAAGAGTGTTGGTCCTAAGTTGCCCATGGGGTGATCGAGCAGGTTTGATAATCTTGGTTTTTCTTTGTCCTGCTGTCTTCACCTCTTCCCAGGAGTGTGAATTGTGTTGGATCCCCCAGCTTAATCTCCAATATGGCAGGTGGTACCTGTTGAGTATGAATCAGCCACACCCTGTTTGCTTGAGTTAGAAGTGCTATGATGAGCCATGCAGTTTTTCTCCTGTCATTGGTTGATGTTTGTATGAAAGAGCCAGCTGCTAAGATGTTCTTTTGTGCCTGTGGTAGAGTCTGGTCCCTCAGATGAAGTACTTGAGAGCCCCAAGCTTTAGAAGCTTTAGCTCCCAGAACGTTTCTTGATCTCCACCACCACTGAGGTGGAGGAGGAGAAAAGCAGTTTGTGGTTAGGTTGCAGGAGCCTGAAATGTTTTGCAAAATCTCAGCAGGGCTCAGAAGTTCCTTTTCCAGCCACTAGCAGGAACCACTGGTAGGGTAAGGACAAACTCTCTAAACCAGAGGGCTGTTCATGGGGGAGGGGCCTAAGCACTTGGATGTTATAGCCCCAGGCTAGGATCTTTCTGCCCTTATCCAGTAGCAAAGATTTCCTGTACAGAGGTGTAGGTGCTCCCCCAAATGGTCACTCCTTGGACCCCCACACATCCTATAAAATTGAGTCAGTAAATGCTGTAAAGGGCATGCACATTGACTTTCCTCTCAGTAGGTGGTGTCTGCCAAAAGGAACAAGTTGCAATGTTGTTTTTGTGTCCTGTGACCAGCTCTAGTCCCTCAGGAGAAGCACTAGAATGCTCCAGATAGTGGGTGGGGCCCTGGAACTTCCAATTGAGTCCGTATTCTCTGCCACAACAGAGGTGGGTGTGGGAATGTGGGTGGGCGGGGCTGGGTTGGGTGAACTTGTCTTCAGGCTCTACAAAAGCTGGCAAGTAGCTGTTTTGGCAGGGGTCAATGGTCTGCTCCCAGTTACTGGGCAAAGCCACCAGTGAGGGGCTGAAGTGGTCCCACCCAACCAGAAAATCTGCTTTTGGAGGCAGGGCCATCTGAGATTCACAATCTGGCATTGTGGAGTAAGCCTCACTCCTCTACCCCTTTCTCTACTCCTCACAGTCTCCCCCTGGTGCCTGCTGGCAGGCAGGACCTCAGGCCAGCCAAGCTCTCCATGACTGTGCTGTGGGCCAGGAGGTTCCCTGCCCAGGATCCTGGCCTAAGCTGAGAATGTAGCTCTCCCATGGGGAAGCGTTGCACTGTGAGCATACTACAGCTGGTACCCACACTGAACTTTCACCCCAGATCTGCCCATGTGGGTTCTCTTGCCTCCCAAGATGAAGAAGATTAACCTCTGATCATGCCAGGGAGAAGTGCACTGGTCCCAAGTCACCAATGGGGTGCCTGAGGAGGATCAATGTCCCACCACCTTGGAGCATGCCCTGCTCTGTTGGACCTGCCAAGCAAGCAGCACCAGGGATGGCCAGCAAGCAGGAAGCTCACAGTTTGAGCACTCCTCAGCCCACTACAGGACCCCAAGAGGAAAGGCCTGGGCCCCACTCTCTGTGGAATCCTCAGTGTGGTGGCTCAATGGTCTCCCTTGGCAGCCCCAGGTTGGGAAGGGGAAGGGTGGGAAAGAGTCTGGATAGAGGAATAGTAGCATTCTTGTCATCTCTGGCTCTCTCTCTGTGAGGCACTCAGCCCAGAATGTCCAGGCTCTGGAGTCACACAGATCATCAGGGACCCACTGCACCCCTGTGGTTCCTGCAGTTTGGGTTGGAGTTGGAAAATGTCTGTGTGGGAATAAGCAAGATGAAACATGAGAAGTTGAACCCTCCTGGGAAGGACAAGGCACACAGTGGGTAGAGGAACAATATGTTGCCTGCCATCCCAGCTCGGGTCTTTGGAGATGAGGGGTACACTGGGAGGACTGGGAACCTGGTGCCCTCTCCACAAGAAGCTCCCAGCTCACTGGGGCTGTTAGTCTCTGTGTTCATGTGGCAGAAAGTCTCTCCAGTAGCTCAGGAACTCACCATCTGTCATAAATGTGAGGGAGGGAGAAACAAACGGCTCCACCAACCCTTCTTACTGTACTCCAAGCTTCTCCAGGGTTGATCTTTGATAATACCTTGCTCCTTTTTGTTCTGCTCCTCAACTTCTTCCCATGGAGTCTCCTGAAGGTTCTGGCACCCTTTCTTCAGACCCACACCTGATCTATGTTTGTTGATTTCTTTCTCTTTCATCTAAAACTTCTTACTGAGACACTCTGGCAGCTGCTGTCTCTGGTCAGCCATCTTGCTGCTCTTTCTCCTTAAGTAGTTGTGGAGGTGAGAAGTCCATGGATAAGGGGCCACATCTAGTGCAAGCCCTCTTGCTGCCCAGGACACTCTGCAGAGTCCTGAGGCAGTGCAGGGCATCACATGGCAAGGGGGCTGAGTGCCCATACTCATATGCTATTGATTCATATCAACAAGCTATACTTTGGGGGAGGAGCCAAGATGGTGGATGAGAAAAGCCGCCAGTCAGAGTGTCTCTGCAAAAAAGACACATTTTAGAAGACAGTGAAAAAAAACACGTATCAGAAAAACATAGATCAGGTGAGGGTCAGAAGGAAGGCTGCCTGAAACTGCAAGAGACTCTACGGGAAGAGGATGCAGAGGAGAACTGGAAGGAAAATGGTCCCCGAGAGGCTTGGAGACCAGTGACAAGGGTAGGTGGAGCAAATAACTTGCCCCTCCCTTGCATCTCGGACTGCTGGTGGGCTCCTGAGCAGTTGGAGAGACCTGCCAACACCAGCCCAGAGACG
>CAUYSK010039918.1:0-46650 GCA_963575035.1 Avahi laniger | reverse complement strand
AGCTTGGTCATCCCATTGCCCTTGACGAACTCTGCTAATTCATTCAACAAATAGTCCTGAGCACTCATTGTGGCAAGCTCTGGGGGGGAGGTGGGGACCAAGACAGAGAGCTCGGGTCTCTGCACTGAAAGCCCACCAAGGACACCAGTGATTATGTTATGTGAAGCCCTGTAATAAAGGCAAAAATAAATACATTCTTATTTTTGTGCCTTTGTGGGTTTTTTCCTGCTTTTAATTCTCTTTCCACTCCTTTCTATCTCTTGTATTATCCTTTATGATCTAACTATGCATCCAGACTATTCTACCCCACAATGATTTCTTCCCTCTTACACCATTTTTATGCTTTTCTAGGTGACAAAATTTGGGAGGTTGATTATTGTCTCAGTCACAGTAGGCTAGATTACACTGGGGTAAGAAGCAACTTTCATATTTCTGTGGTTTTACATAACAAGATGTATTTCTCATTTATATGACATCTGCCACGGAGGTCAACAGGAGACTCTGTTGGAGTCACTCAGGGGTCCAGGCTGACAGAGGCGTGATCTTGAGGGGTACTTCTGTGATTAAAGCCACGAGGAAAGGGAGGCTGGAGTTGAGCCAGTAATTAAATGTTTTCAGTGGAAAAATAACATCCATCATTTCAACTCACATTTCCTTGTCCAAAACAAGTCACATGGCCACACCTTACTTCTGGGGGCAGGGTGGAGGAGGGCGAGCCTTTCTTATGTGTGGAAGGAAGAGAATCTGAATATTTATGAACATATAAATGGTTACCACAGTTACCTAGTTTTTATTGGTCTGCTAGTATTTCAAGTGCATTCATCATACTTTACCAAATTATAAGAACCTTGAAGGTAGAGGATTGTGTCCTTCTTATTTTGTAAAACCATAGTGTCCAGCAGAGAACACACCACCAGGCGATTAATACATTTTTATTTGATGTTTTGTTTTGAGATTTTGTAAAATCCTATTTAATTTAACCCAGTTTATATTTTCTTCAGGAGTTTCCAGGCAGGAAACCTGAACTCTCTGAGGTCTTTTCTAATTCTCAGAGCTGTCTAAATGCCTCCAGTGATCCTCGGTCATTTAACACCACTCCCAAACATAGTCATTTTCCCAGCTTCTAACAAACCAGGCAAGATGACACCTCACATTGATCAAGCACCGGGAGTGCACAAAAGGATGACCTTCAAGGTTCTTCTGAGATTCTTTAAAGCTTCTTTCAAGGAAGATGGTTTTAAAATAGAGCCTGTACCTTTAAGCTTGCTGACATACTCCTGCTTCGCAGGACTAGCAAATAGTTGGGCACTTCTGTTTAGGAAGCTTCTGTATTTTGGGCTCTTGAATCCATCCACCTAGCCCTGTTCACGGCCACCCAATTCCTGAGCTCTCACTTCTCCTCTCGTCTGTTTTGCGTCCAGAAACTGGGTGCTTCAGACAGACTAATAATTCAGTGTTCTTTCAAACTGATTCTTTTAAGTTTTCGTTCAACATTTATTATAAGAAAAGGCTGCTTGGGGAAGAATGGAAAAGCAGGATTACTGATGGTAATGCTCAAATACTCCTCTGTTGCCCTAAAACAATCAGCTCTGGCCCTGTGTCAGTTACGACATAACACTGTGCAACAAATCAATCCAAAATTAGTGGCTTAAAACCATAGCCATTTATGAGTCCGTGGGTTTGCTGGCAGCCCGTGGATCTGGCCAGGCCGGGCCTCTCCCAGCTGGGCTTATTCACGTAGCTGTTCAGCGCATGCGTCAGCTGAAGTCTGCCTGATCCTCGGTGGCCACAGCTGCGACTGCGCACCTCTCCTCCGCGGGTGGGTCTGTTGCAGGCCCGTGTTCCATACATCTTGCCGACAGGCTCGCCTGCACGTGTTCTCACGACAGTCCCAGGGAAGCAGGAGTGCTCACACGTTGTTTGGAGCATTTCCATGTGTCAGATGGGATACCATCCCATCGGCCGAAAGAAGTCACACGGCCCAGGCCAGCATCAGAGCAGGTGGGAACTGAGCCACTGCGGGCCCCACACATGCATCCCCCACACCGCACAACCAAAGCCCTGCAATGAACAGGACCCACTCTCTCAGAAGCCAGTTTACTGTGCAAGGAAATTTATGTTCTGTTGCTGCACATTTGGGAAATTACTAGGATTTCACTGTGGATGATTGGGCACCACCTGGGAGAGGTAAAACGCAGGACGGGGACTGGGACCACTGGACATTTCTCTCATTTAGGTTCGAGACTCTGGCTGCTCTGAAATAACAGAGCGCTCCTGTTGAGTAATGAGGATTGGGTCATTATCATTATCATCGCACTGGTTGGTGCATTTGCAAATAGATGGTAAAACTGATGTTTTCCCTCTTGCTAGGACTTGAACTTAGAAGGGAATGGCAGGGCGTGCAAGGTTTTCCATATTATGGCTTCACTCCCTAAGGAAATGCCGTCCGTTTTGGAGAGCCAATAATGTCCTCCATCGGAATTCAAGAGCCACTGAAATGATATAATGCAAACAGTTTTTTATCAAAGGCCACAGAAACCAATTTATATGCTGTGATTTCCTGACCCTCTCTACCTTTTCTAACTACAGGAGATAAATGATAACTATTACTGAAATATTACACAGTTCCAGAGGGAGCCCAGAACCTCTTCAGTACTGCCTTTGTATCGTGTTATAAAACTCTTTCATTTGGCAGGAAATGTGGTTTTCTAAAATAGTTTTTGGAGTCTGCAAAGAAATGCTGTGTTTGGAGTGAGTTCCTTATCTCATCCGAACTGGGACCTGCCTGTCAGCTAGGCGGGCCACATTAACCGCATCTCACATGCAGCGCCAGGGGCAACCAGGCTGTTGCTTAACAAGGATGCATAATAGCTAATTGCATTTTAGGCCACTGGTTTGTCACTGTGACAGTGCCAAGTAACGGTTTCAAAAGTGAAGCAATGAAGCCAATTCTGACTCACTTAGGAGCCTGAAAATCATAAAACAGCCTGCTCCCCAGGAATATGATGTTCCCAAGGATTTTGACTCATATGGTAGAATATCCTGTCCACTGCCAGACTTGACTGAAATCTGTGTCTAGAATATATTATGGATCCTTGATGTCAATCATCAATTGTCATAATCCTCAAATGTACTTGCTTAGTCTTTTCCCACATTCTGCATCAATAGCCTATGGAGACAAAGCCTGCATACAAGAAAGGCAGTGTTTAACCTTCCTAATTAGTGGTTTTGGATGAAAGAGCATCTCCAAGGTGCTCAGAAGGAAGAGATTCTAAGGAGATTTTACACATTGCTCTTTTGAGATGCTTTGCATGCTGGTGTATAATTTGCAAGTACATAAGGAAGTGAACGCTCAGAATATAATGCTCAGAGCTCATCTATTTATGTTTGTATTTATTAAGTTCTTTGTAAATCTCAATTTAGCAGATGTCTTCTAACTCAAAATAAAGCTCTTCATGAGGGAGTCAGTGTGGCTGTACAACAAAAGTCACATTATCATCTGAGTACAAATATTTGCAAAATAGAACAAACTGGAAAATTGAGGGAAAAAATATCCACTGGAATTTGTGACTCATTAAATTCTCATGTGCATGACATATTGTGAGAAACTTTGTTCAGTCCTCGGTTCAAAGGATCCCTTCCCTCCTCCTTTCTTGCCCCTAATAAAAACTTTATGGGAATGTGTGTGTTTGTGTGTGCCCTGCCATGCTCCTCTGCACTCTTTTTGTACTAGATCATATTTCTAGAGGCTGTTATGGTGTGTGTGTTGTAGTTCATGTTGCAAGGTCCACTGGCAGGCTTATCTCTGAAGGGGTGTGCAATGGCTCTGTGACCTTGACAGCCTGCTCCTCACCCATGCCCTAGTCCTTGTCCCCGAGATGACATCTCTCCCGTATCCACCTCCTTCCTCTCCTCTGAACTGGCTCATTCTGTCTTTGGCCACTAAATGCCATTCTGTTACTGCATTATGTGGTACTTGGGTTATCTCGGCTTTGGTTTCAATCTGAGATGTTGACATTCAGACCTCTATCAGTTCCATGTTCTGTAATGTGTGGGCAATCTTGTTTCATCTCTGCATTCATCTGAGGCTTGAGAGGTCCTGGCTTCCCTGGGAGGTGAACTGAGGCAGAAGTGGCACCCACCAAGGTGGCATTCACAAATCCCTCCAGGGCTTCAGCCTTACAAAGCTAGTTATGTTCCCCCAAATAAAAGTCCCTTGCTAATCTACTGTGTTGCCTCCACCAATGGAAGGATCCAAATAATTCTCAGCCTGATTTATGCTTTTGGCCTCTGTTACCACTAGAGCTATGAATTCCATACGTTTATTACCCACTGGGAAAAATGATACTTTTACTTTCTCTAAGATAGCATCCCTCAAGCCTTGGTTCTAGAATTTTGGTGCTCTGGCCCCTGATGACTCCATCATCACTTTTCTGAATTTACAAGTATATGCGAGTTTCCTTCAGACTTTGAGTTTCTAGATTTGAGGATCTTATTTATTATCATTATTTGGCAATGTTCCTACTCATGGGTGCACATATAACGAAAGGCAGATGCTCTGGCCAACACTTCTTCTTGCAGGGTGTTCAGAAAGAATTGCTTTTCTTTGTAGTTTGCATCAGCAGGAAAGGTCCCCGTTTGAGGTTCATTTTCATCATTTACTGTCTTCTCAGAATAAGCCCACCATGTCCCACATCCATGTTTCCTACCCAGTGAAGTATAAACCATGGCGGCATGTGGTTTACACTTTCTGGTGCTGTATTTAAGTATCTTATTGAAGCATTATTTTTTGTACTGCCAGTTGGTCTCTCCCATTGGCATGTTGATAGGGGAACCCCCACATTATGAATCATCCAAGTAGAGATGGGAATTAGGTAGCTGGATATTCAGTTCTGGAGTTCAAAGGAGATCGTGGGTGGAAATATAAAGTTGGAGTCATCAGATTGGATGATATTGAGGCCGTGGATAAAGAGGTCCCAACAGTGAGAGGACAATGTCGGTATAACTCACTCACAATGACATTTCAATTCTACCCAGCTGATGCTCTGCTTGTCACCTGATCATGCTTATTGTTCATGTCAACACTTGCACGGCACTGCATCTTCTGGTATAAAATTTCTTAGTCTCCCCCAAAGTTTTGATTTTTAAGTGTGGTTGATGGTGTCTTCCCTGGTAATTTAATTAATTGAAAATGTTGTTCAGAAACTCTTTTTTCCTCCCTGGCAGTTAGGGAGACTGAGCCTCTCCAAGAGCCTCCGTCCGTCTCTCTCACTTGCTCACTCTTGCCTCCCTCCCTCCCGCCTCTTTCCTCACCTGGTTCAAAAGTCCTGAAGGGAATTGTGCAAAAGTCACCATTATCCCAGGGCTAAGAGAAGCAACTGGGCCCTAGTCGGCAAATATTTCTCAAGAGCACAGTCAGCAGCACACTTGTCCTGATTTCCACTCCTTTCTCTAAGTTTTTTTTAAGAGACTATGTCTCACTAATATCACCCAGGCCAGAGTGCAGTGGTTATTCACAGGCATGACCAACTCACACTGCAGCCTAGAACCTCCCAGGCTCATGCAATCCTCCAGCGTCAGCTCCCAAGTAGCTGGGCCTACAGGCGCATGCCACTGCGTCCAGCTTCTCCCTACATTTCAGTCATTGCCATACCCGTGAGTCTCCACCTTCAGTACCTGGTCTCAGCTATTGGTTCTGCCTTCCTAGGGCCAATGAACAGTGTCTGTGTGGATGAACGAGGTTTCTCAAAGTTCTCTCTCCTGCTATTTTCCCACTATCCCATCTTCTTTCACCTGCATCAAAAGTCCAGGCAAGTGTGGACACGAGTTACCCCTCATACACTAAAATGACAAATGAAATTGGGTAAACTACATTCACGGGCACAAATGTGATCTAGGTAATAAGTTTATGACATAGCCGAGGCAAAACATTTCATCTGTTTCTCCCAGTAGGGCATCAGTTTGTGTGAGAGAGGAAAGGACAAAGATTTTTGGAGAGGAATAGCCATCGAGAGACTGCTGGGGGTGGGGTGGAGGGGAGAAAGCTTTTGGGTTATCATTTTCAAATAAGTGCATTTACTAAGAAAGATCCATAAGCCAACCTCAAATGCAATATGAAAAACAACTCTAAGGAGAGTTGAGAAAAACGCTCAAGAAGGAACATGTGAAATCTGTAGCAGTTTCTGCAAACTGAAAGAGTCATTCTTAGTTGGAGCTTGATGTTATGCTGAGGTCCCTAAGAACATTAAGAACATGTAGAATTTCTTAGCTTGTGCCGTGTGTAGAGCGGAGTATGCATTCAGTGAAGGCTTCAGCTGTCAAGCCAGTGGAAGATATCCAACTGCTTTCAGGATTGTCCTGTGTGGGATGGTGTTAATCTTGGGTTTCATGTTTGTGTTCATAATGACATTGACTCTGCTCAGTGACTCATAATTGTGTGCATGCCATCATGGGTGTGCCGCTGGAGGCATGCTCATGCGATTACAGAAACCTCCTGATGATTCTAAAAGATTTGATGAGATTTATGGGTCAAAAGATTGCAGGATGGCTTCCTGTTCTATTCCTACATCCTAAATTAGAATATGTTCTGGCCTGTTTCTAGGACACTGCCAGTGTGTGTGTATGTGTGTGTGTATTTTTTATGATAAAATAAGAATGTCTATTTTCAATTTGGTAGAAAAGTCCACACAGGTCTCCAAATTCACTTAGCAAGAACATATTATTATTAGAGCTTGACTGTGGCTGAAGGGTGAGGGGTGAAAAGAAATCCCGGAGCTAGCAGGCCTGTGCAGGAAGCTTGCATTCATTGCCAGTCTCCACTCTCTTGTTCCTGTAGCCCCAGATGCTGGCACTGCACTCTCAGCCTCTGTCAGTTCTTGCCAGTTGTGTCCCTGCTCTGCTGTGGGTATCAACGCTTTCATCCTGTGGGGCTAGAACTGCCCAGTGACTGAGCATAGCCATTTAGAGCCACCTTTACATTCTATGAGCATGAATGTCCACCAGTAGGTGATACATGAATTTAATCTGTACCTGGAGGGAGAGTCCTTTGGTTATCTAAAGGGCCCTGGGTACAAGGAAGCTGGGCCCTCTTTTCCTCCTCATCACTATGTATCCTGTCTGTGAGAGGACATTTCTGTCCCAGTTTTGAGTCTTCCCACTGCAGTGGTCTCAGTGGTGCTCACAGGCAAGCCAGCTCACAACACACCACCAACATATCTAACGTAGTACATTCTCGCTCTCACATGTCTTCTTGGATTGTTATTGGTTTCATTGGTTGGGTATGTTACAGGCTAAACTGTGGTCTCCTCTAAGTTTCGACAAACAATATTAGGTCAAGAGACGATAATTCTGACAGCACTGCATTATTAATAGCATAAAGTCAGTTGACTCATACACTGCATGAAACAGAACACACAGTGCGCTAGATTCTCTCCACTGTGGCTCCCTGCCTCTCCCAGTTCCCTCTGGAGGCATGCTGGGGTCGTGGGGTCATTGCCTTCATGACAGCACGATGGCAGGGGAGCTGAATCAGGTTGAAAGAGCTGAATGTCTCTGTGCTGGGTCTTCACAGTCATTACTCTGGCTTTACAGTCATTACTTTACTTTAAAAATGACTTTACAGTCATTACTCTGGAAAGTCACGCTATAGGCACCATAGTTTCATTATTTCCTTACCAGGATTAACTGTATGCATATACCCATCTTCCCTGCCTTCCCTGCTATCAAAGATCACCTCTTTCTCCAGAACCCTGCTCCTACCTTTGTATCTGCTCTCTCCTACATCACAGCTTCTCCTTCTGGGCTGGTGACATCTGTCAGCATGTAAATGTGCTCTAACATTTCCCATGAAGGAAGGCTTTCCCTTGATCCCACTTATCTGCTCCCTACATAACTAGGCTTTTGGAATGCATTATCCGTACTCACTGCCTCCATCTCTTTGCCTCTCATTCTTATTTTAACTCAAGTTTCGGTCCCAGCACTCCCACTAAGACCGTTCTCCTTAAGGTACCGATGTCTCCCATGCTGCTGATCCAAAGGCCTGTTCTCTACTCTCCTCTGATTGAACTTCTGGCAGCACCAACCACTCCAGCTGTTGGCTGGCTGGCCCTTCTTGCATCTATCAACACTTTCATCTCTCGGCTTCCAGAAGTGCTGAACTCTCCTGGTTTTCCTCCAACATCACTGACTGTTCTTTCTCAACCTCTTTTGCTGGTTACTCCTTTTCTACCTAATTTCCAAATGTTGGCGCATCTTGGAATTCAATCCTGAGCTCTTTTCCTTTTCCACCCATGCTCTTCTCCCAAGGTTTTAATATCATATTCGCTGGCGAAGCCTAACTTAGACTTATCCCCTGAGCTCCTTACTCACATGTCCAGTTGATATAGTTTGGATGTTTGTCCCCTCCAAATCTCTTGTTGAAATTCAATCCCCAGTGTTGGAGGGGGGCCTAGTGGGAGCTGTTGGGTCATGGGGGTGGATCCCTGAGTGAGTTCTCGCTCCATTAGTTACTGCGAGATCTGATTTTTAAAAAGCCGGGTACCTCCTCCTCTCTCTTGCTCCCTTTCACACCTGTCACACACCTGTTCCCCCTTCACCTTCTGCCACGAGCAAAAGCTTCCTGAGGCCCTCACCAGAGCAGATGCTGGAGCCATGCTTCTTCTACAGCCTGCAGAACTATCAGCAAATAAACCTCTTTTCTTTATAAATTACCCAGTCTCAAGTATCCCTTTATAACAATGCAAACAGATTAATTCACCAGTTACTTACCATTTCTTCCCATATAAATGTTCAAATGGCTTCTCAAACTTACTGCATTCAAAAAGGAGGGGTTTCTTTCTCTCATAAACCTAGTGTTTCTCTAGTGTTAACCTTCTCAATAAATGGCATTACCAAACTTTCAGTTGCTCAAGCCAAAAGTACAGGCATTATGCTTGACTTTCCTTTTTGTTTCAACCCTTCTCTCATTCAGCTATCAGCAAATCTTGTCAATTCTACATCCATAATAGATTTAAAATCTGCCTAACTCTCCCATCTCCACCACCACCTACGTCCAAGTCGTCATCATCGCTTACCTGAATTTCTACAGTTACCTCCTAACTGCTGTCCTTGTGTCCAGTCTTGCTCCCTTTCAACCCATTCTCTAGGTACCAACCAGATCAATTTTTTAAAATAACAAAACCCAAATATGTCACTTCCCTGCTTAAAATTCTTCAATAACTTCCTATTTCTTTTAGAATAAATTTTGAACTCAACCTTTATCTATAAGGTTATGCCAGATTTGGCTAATATACGTCCTGATATCATTTTATACCACACTTGCCTCTCATTCATGGCTCCCTAACCACATTGTCCTGTTACTCAAATACACCGAGCCCTCTCCAGCCTTCAGGGATTCTCATTCACCATTTCTAAATCTCATTCCTTCATGTCCACACAGCCATCTCATTCTCATCCTTTGGGTCTCAGCTCAAATGTTACCTTGCTGGAGGACCTTTTCTGACATGGTGGGCTTATTCTGAGAAGACAGGGAATGATAAAAATGAGCCTCAAACACAGGTATTTCCTGCTGATGGAAACTACAAATAAAAGCAGTTCTTTTCTAAACACCCTGGAGAAAAAAAAAATTTTGGCCAGACATCTATCTGTCTTCCCAGTTATATCTGCATCCATGAATAGGAAAATTGTCAATGATCTCAGTTACTCTCCATCACCTCACCTGGCTCTTCCTTCCTAATACCCATTATAATCTGTAAATATCTTATTTATTTAGCTATTTACTTGCTTATTTTTTGTCCCTCCTCTCCGTTAAATTGCGAGCTCTATGAGCAAGGACCTTGTCTGTTTGTTCCTCAGCATAATGCCTGTCATGTAATTGGTACTCTACAAATATTTGTTGAACAAATGAATGAATGAGTAAATGAATGAATGACTGTCTCTGGAAATGATACTATTCTAGAGCCTCTTCAACATCAGTTTGCCTTTACCCTGTTTGAAGATTTTACTCCCATACCTGGTACCAATTTCCCAAACAAGAAAAAGCAAAATGTTAAGTGCCCAAGTGTTACGTTCAGCGTAAAATTTGAAAGCACTATATTTAGAAAAAATTGGCAAACATAAGCTCTCAAGTTCAATAAAATTCTGGGGTGGTAAAAGTACTAATGGAGACAGTGAGCTCGAGTTGATATCCAGACAGGGAGTTTCTGACCATTTGTATTACAGACGTCTATTAATAAACAGGCAGATCTTGGAGAATAAGACATAGCAAATAAAATTTAGTAGATTGAGGAAGACGGACTCTTTTAGCCAATCTGGCTCAGTCTCTTTATTATGAAGAATATTGATCATAATATCCAATTTGATTTAGCCAGTCATATCATCAAGAAGTAGCCTCATAAAATCTCTAGACAGCTAATCTTAGTTATGATAGATTAGACTTAGGCTAAAGAATTCTCTAAGGTAAACAAGTACTGTACACAGTAAAGACTGTGATCTGCTTTCTATCCCTAGACCTGTATATACAACTCAGTCAAGTTCATGTCCACATTATCATGTTGTATTCAAATCTGCATTTGGATTCTGACACTCACAGCATTGTCACTACAATACATTAATAGTTATGAGACCCAAAGGATTTTGGTCAAAATGATGCTACCAATGGAATGTTCTTATTTCTGTTTTTTTTTTGTCAAGCAAATTATTTCTTAAGCTAATGTACAGAAAAATGGACTCTCTTGTATGTATAGTTCTACAGATTTTAGCACACTTAAAAATGCTTGTAACTACTCCTGCAATCAGGGTACAGAACAGTTGCACCACCACAAAACCCTTCATTGTGCTACTTCTTTTTACTCACACCCTCTCCCCCAACCCCAAACTTTGACAACCACTGATCTGTTCTCCATCACTACAGTTTTGTCTTTTTGAGAATGTTATATAAATGGAATGGTACAGAACATAACCGTTGGAGACTGGCTTCTTTCGCTTAGCATAAATGCCTTTGAGATTCATCCAATGTGTTACATGTATCAGTAGTCTGTTACTTATTGCTGAGTAGTATTTCATTGTATAGATGTATCGTAGCTTATTTATCCTTTTACCCATTGAGGGACAGTTGGATTGTTTCCAGTTTTAGGTGATTACAAATAGAGTTGATATTAACATTTGTATACAGATTTTTGTGTGAATCTAAGTTTCATTTCACTACAGTAAATATCCAGGAGTGGGATTTCTGGATCATATGGTATATGTGTATTTAACTTTATAAGTTGCCAAAATGTATTTTATAAAAGCCATACCATTTTGTTACACATTCTTACAGCAACATATGAAAGCCTTAGCTGATCCACATTCTTGCAGCACTTAGTATTGTTAGTATTTTTAATTTTAGTCATTCTAATATATGTGTAGTGATATCTAATTGTGATTTTGATTTGCATAATGATATTGAACATCTTTTCATTTGATATCTATATATCCTTGTTAGTGAAATGTCTGTACGTCTTTTGCCCATTTCTAAATTGAATTCTTCATTTTCTTACTGTAGAGTTTTAAGAGTTCTTCATATATTCAAGAGTCTTTTGTCAGATATGTGACTTGCAAATTTCCCCCCCAAGTCTGAAGCTAATCTTTTCAGTCTCTTAAAAGTATCTTTCACAGAGCAAAAAGTGAAAATCTTGATAAAGTCCAATTTATTCATTTTTTCTTTTATCGGTTGTCTAAGAACTCTTTACCTAACCCCAAGTCACAAAGGTTTTCTCTTAAAAGTTTTAAATTTATATTTTTACATTTAAACCTATGGTATATTTTGAATTAATTTTGTATAAGTTATGGGATCTAAGTTGAAGTTCATGTTTTTGCGTAGGGATGTTTGATTGTTCCAACACTATATGTTGAAAAGACTATCCTTTCTCCTTTGAATTTCCTTTACCTTTGTCAAATATCAATTGACTATATTTGTATGACCTAATTTATGGACCCTCTATTCTATTCCATTGATTTATGTGTCTATTATTTGACCAATACTATGTTCTCTTGATTATTGTTAAGTTTTAGTAACTCTGAAATTTAGATAGTGTGGTTCTTCCAATTTTATTCTTATTTTTAAAAATTATTTTGGCTAGTCTAGTTGCTTTTCCTTTTTGTATAAATTTGAGAATTAGCTTTTCTATAAAAAATTCTATTGGGATTTAGATAGAAATGATATTAAATCTCTAGATCAATTTGGGTAGAATTAACATTTTTTTGCTTGAGTCTTCCAATCCATAAAAATGGTGTATTAGTCTGCTTGGGCTGTTCTAACAACATACCTTTGACTGGGTGGCTTACACAAGAGAAATTTATTTTCCTACAGTTCTGGAGACTAGATGTCCAAGATCAAGGTGCTAGCAGGGGCAGTGTCTGGTGAGGGCTCTCCCCTTGGATTGCAGGCAGCCACCTTATCATTGCATCCTTTCATGACCTCTTTCTTGTGTGTGTGTGAGAAGAGAGAGAGAGCTCTCTGGTGCCTCTTCTTATAAGGACACTAATCCTACTGGATCAGGGCCCCACCCTTATGAACTTACTTAACTTTAATTACTTCCCTAGAGGCCCCTATCTCCAAATATAGCCACTTTGGGGATTAGGGTATCAACATATAAATTTAGGGGAGAACACAAACATTCAGTCCTTAACACATGGTATGTCTCTTCTTTTATTTAGGTTTTCTTTAATTTCTTTCATTCATGATTTGTTTTCAGCATAGTTTTGCTTATACTCCATAATAATTATAACCCCCAAAAGACAAAATAGTGTAATGATCGATAGCACAGACTTTGGAGCCAGACTATCTGTGTTCAAATTCCAGCTCTGCTGTTTATTAGCTGTGCAACTCTGTGCAAGTTATTTGATTTCTCTGTGCCTCAGTTTCCTCATTTGATATGTAAGAAAATAATAATAACCCTTACCTCAGATGGTTGCTAGGAGGACTGAGTCATTATTTGTAAAGATCTTAGAATAGTGCTTGGTACATTGTAAGTACTATACATATATGCTTGTCAAATAAGCAACATTTGTTTGTCAATTATTGTGTATCAGATGCTTTGCTGAGCACTATAGATATGATACGAAATATAAGGAAGGTACTATTATTACCTCCATTTTATGAATGAAAACACAAAGGCTTAGAAAGGATAATAACCAGTCCAAGATCATACCAGTGTTAAGCTCATTGCAGAAAACCGAAAAGAATATAAGAGAGCAGAATAAAACTCACCCACAGTTCTACCACTTAGAAATTATCATTGCTAACATTTGGATTATCCCCTCATTCTGTACATATCCTTGTAGATTATTGAAATCATATTGAAGGTATAGTTTTCTATCTTTACTTTGTCTCTTAACATTATATTAACAAATTTCATCTTATCATGCCATTGAATTTTTGTTAGCATTATCTTTAATGATTGTAGAATATTCCATCATTTGGATATGAGAGTTTATCTAACCCCTTTTTGATATTGGACATAAATTTCATTTCAGGCTTTTGCTCTAATAAGTAATGTTACAATGAACATCTTTGACTACATTTTGGATTTTTCCACATCTTTTTAGGCTTGGAATTACTGTGTCAAATAATCAAACCTATTTAAGCCTCTTAAACAAATAGGGCTAATATTTTCAAAAATTATAAGCAAATTACAAAAATTATAAGCAAAAAGTACAGAAAAAATGTAAAAAGAAACTAATCAGGTTACCAAGGTATAGGGTTTTCTAAAAGTAGATTTTTTTTCATTTCAAGATAATTTTAGATTCACATGTATTGGTAATGAACAATACAGAGGGATCCTGTGTACGCTTTGTCCCATTTCTCCCACTGGTAACATCTTGCAAAACTACAGAACATTATCGCAACCAGCACATCACATCTCATTTCTCTTTGACACAGTCAAGATACAAAGCATTTCCATCACACAAGGGTCCCTCCTGTGGTCTTTGATAGCCACATGTACTTCCCTCCAACCCCTCTCCTTGAGCCTTCGTAATCACTAATCCATTCTTCATTTATATAATTTTGTCATTTCAAGAATGTTATATAAATGAAATCACAAAGTATGCACTCATTTAGGATTGGCTTTTTTCACTCAGCATAATTCCCTGGAGATTCATCCAAGTTGCAGTGTGTATCAACAGTCTGTCATTTTTATTGCTGAGTAGCAGTCCCTGGTATGGATGTACCACAGTTTGTCCAACCATCCATCCCATGGAAGGACATCTGGGTGGTTCCCAGCTTCTGGCTTTTACGATCAAAGTCGCTGTGAACATTTATGTACAGATTTTGCGCCGCCACGACCTGAGCTCACCTTTTTGTCCAGATCTGTGTGCTTTGGGGTGGCAGCTCCTCAGTTCAGCCCATAGCATCTGCTTCTCTGGAATTCTATTGAATGCACTAACTTTTGGCCCCTCCAAGCTCTGCACTGGGTCCTGGGAGGTGCCGCTCACTCCCTTCTCAGGGCTGGCCCTGCACACAGCTTGCCCACCATCTTGGAGACAAGCAGCAACCAGCCAACCCACCTGTGAGTGGCTGGATCATGCTCACCTGGCTGCCTGCCGCCCCATCTGCCCTGTCTCCTCCCAGCGTCAGGCTGTCATCACAGGCTGCCTGTGCTCCACTCTCAACGTGCATGCCCTGAACCGCTGGCTATTTTCTCAAGGGTGGAGGGGAGAGCTGTTTCCTGCCACCAGAATCTACCACCGTGTTCTCTTTTGGCATCCTCTGCAAGTCTTTGCTCCCCAACTAGTCCAAACTCACTTCCCTTTGGCACCTCCTTAAACTCGGGGACTTAGGTTTTCTCTACACACGGCAGGGAGCATTCTGCATGTGTGTGGGGTGGCCACGCTTCATATGGGTCTTGTCAGGTCCTCTCGTTCCACTAGCCAGCAGCTCCTTAAGGCTAACGTGTGTTAATCTTCATATCCTGCTAAGATCCAGCTGAGTGCTTTATAGAGCATATCAACATTTATTAAATGAACGATTGAACAAATGATAAATTTCTTGAAAGCAGGGGGGAAATGTCCCAATGACACAGATCCCTGTTACATCCTGGGATCCAGCTTTCTGCTGGAAATTTGGCCTTATAATCTTTGCAGTCCTTCTCGGCTGCTAATTTTCCAACCATGGCTTTACACCTGTTTCATTTTACAATATTTATTGGGAAAGCATTTTAGCTGCTTATTATGGTCAGATATCATCCGTGACAAGCCATTTTCCTTGAATTAGCCCAGTGAGAAATATTTCTAAAGGCGTTAAATGAAATCATCCAGATGCTTCCCAAGGCCAGCTGGCCCGGGCAGCCACGTTCAGTTCCCCGAGCTTGAATACAGAGCGGTTTGTGTTTTCAGTCTACTCCGAGCAGCAAAGCTGCTGCTAATTCTCACACTAACAAATGGGGCTTTAACAAATTCTACCAAGTAAAAGTAACAGGAGAATTTACAACTGTGTTTTCAGTAAATTAAATGAGATAATGTAGTGCCTGGCGCATGGTAAGTAGTCAGTGAATGGTAACTATTATGATGCCAGAGCTACTACAAACAATTGTGGAAAAATAACACCCATAACATGAGGGCTGGTAGGGAAGATATTATATTTTCAAGGGTTCGTAGACGATAAGGTCATATAAATAATTGCTTTAAGTTAGGAATAAAAATAATGCTGAAAATCACTTTAATAAAAATTAAAAGGATGAAAATAGAGGAGTTAGGACAATTGACAGAGAGCTAAATAGGCAATGTGCATTTCACAACATGTTTAAAAATATGAATTACATGCTTCTGCATTCACCCTGAAGAATTTCAGTCACTTTTTCAAATCATATTGTCTCAAACTGCAGTTCCAAACACATTGACTTACACCAAAGCAATATCCTGGACAACGTGGTAGGTGGAAAGTTGTGATTTTATCCTTACGTAATTATTTCAGAGGTTTTTAAGTAAACGCAGAAATCTCCTTTGAAACTTGGAGTTATAAAACATGTTATACACAGCTCTGAGATTCTGTCTTGGCTGTCAAATACCTACCACCTGTGACATTATCAAGATGCCTAAACTGGTGGAACTTGTCTAGGGAAACTGTCATTAACTCCAAGAGCAGGACCCTTTTCCCAAATGTCTTTTCTTGGCTTCCTGGTGCCACTATTTCTTTGCTTTTGTTATTAAATATTAAAACATTTCTTGACCAGCCTTAAACTAAATTATCAGCTTTGGTTTTGGAAATGCCTTTTCAAAGTACTGTTTTATTAATATTAATTTCAGATATGCCTGTCTTTCCTAACTTGAGTTTATAAGCCTGGAAATATAATTTTAGAGCCTGGTGACTCTTGACGGTTATCTTTTCTTCCTAGGTGGATAGAACACTGATTCTTACAGAGCCCATGAGCAAGAACAGATGATTTTGGCAGAAGCAAAATGCAGCATGAACTTTAACAGCCAGCCACACTGGATCATCAGCTGAGCAAGAGCTAGACTGAAGGACGATCCAAATGAAAGAGAAGGTCAACCACAGCACAGAATTTCTGATAGGAACTGTTTTAAAGGTGGTGGCCATGAGGTAGGGCCAGCCAACACCTTGGGGAATAGAGTGTGATCACATCGGGCTGCAGCAGCTCACATGAATGAGGGCTATGAGACACAATGAGTTTGGAGCCCATTCTGCCCTAGGGGTCAGAGATAACAGCAGAGCAAGATGTCATCTCCCAATCTCCAACCAGCGAATAGGTAGCAGTGTTTTATTCCAGGGAAAAGCTAGAAATAAATAATATTTTTGCTTTAGAACTAAACCTCTGAGGTAGTTTAAGGGATTTTTCAATAAATAGATCTTGAGCAGAGGCAGTTGCAATAAAGCAAGATAATTAGCAAACTTTCCTAGGTAATGTATTCATAGCACAAGGAAAATCCTAATTTCCCCCTTGAATTTATTGGCTAGCCAGAGCCAATTATATTTACGTTTTTAACTCCCAGAAAAATATCAGTAACTGTTTTTTTTTAAATCAGGGAAACAAATAAATAAACAATGACAACAAAAATTCAGAAGTATTTTTTTCAGAAGTTAGCCAAAAAGCAGTATTTTTTTAATGAAAATAAAAGATATTTATAGTTTATTTCAGTGGATTGAAATTAACATGAATTTTTATCTTATAGACACCCTATCATAGCAACATATTATTTAGCACAAACAACTTCGTTCCTTCAGATTTAGAAGCAGTGCTTAAACAGAACTGCTAATTGACATTTAGTGAAAAACAATTTATGATGTATTTCATTTTTCATTACTATAAAACTGGTTTAAAATAATGAGGCTCATGAAAGGATATGACCCAGACCATAAAATGTACTTATTAGAGTTGTTTGATAAATCACAAAGGGGAGATCCTCACCTCTTAATAAGTGTAAAATACTGCAATGAGAGAGTGGGCACAAAAGGGGTGTGGCAGGTGTCCTGGTGACATGTAGTCTCTTTTTCTCCCCAGGTGTCAGAAAACAATGTGCTTCTGAATGCCCGGCCTCTCCCACATTTTCTGCTCTTTGGTATCCAATCTGGTGTCCAGACACAGTGAAGCTGTATTTCAGGGTAGAAACAAGATCCTGCCCAGGGATCCCATCTGGGTTCTGACACACCCCAAAGATCGAACCAGCATCCCCAGGATTGCAGCTATCAAGGTCCAGGCTAGAAATGCTCCTCCCAGGGCCACACCGGTTCAAGAATCTTGTTTATATATTCATAAGTTTATTCCCTTCTCTTTTTTTGTTCATTCCTCTAATGTGTTTTGAGTAGCTGCTACTCAATAGCGAACCCAGCAGACATGGTCTCCACTCTCCTGGAGTTTCAGGTGAGAACAGAAAAAGTGTTAAATGCGAATGCATCGACGGGGAGCATGGAGCACAATGGAAACTCTATACAGTGGGACTGGGCAGAGAGGAAGATTTCAAAGACGGGGGTTTCTGGAGTCCACAAAGGATGGGGAAGCAGGGGATGATGGGACAGCTGAATCCCCTAAAGGAATTGTAGCCCCGACTAGAGAGTGTTGTACTGACCACAGGTGCTGATATCAAGAGGATTATGGGCCAAGGAAGTTCCACCCACTGCAACCTCAAAGAACTATGGATGTGCTAAGAGCCCCAGGGAATGGGTAGAGACTTAGGGACAGGTCAAAGAGCCCACAGAGCTGGGACCTTTGAGACCAGGGTGGACCAGCTGAGATCACGGAAGGCCTGTCCCTTGGATGGGATAACTGATCAGCCACCATAGGTTTGCAAAATTTCTGTCTTTAACAATATCTCAAGGATGCGTTAGAAGATATTGATAGTCTAGCCTCCTTTCAAGTGTGTTATGTGGGGAAGCCCTAACATTGGTTGAGTTGCCTGGGAGGCCTACCTACCTTTTGGGTGACAGTCCTGACCATAGTGGTATGTAGTAGGTGCTATTGTGGGTGGGTTTTGCTCATTGCCTGAACAAGATAGCCAGTTGCACCTGAGCAGCCTTGGTTCAGCGAGCAGATAAGACCTTCCACAGCACAGGAAGTTCCAGCAAGAGCCCAGAGGAGCAGGCCAGGAAAATGTACCTGAGAACCCTCTCCCTTGTCATCACGTCACATAAGCTGTGCCCTTTCCTGCCATACAGCCAGACGCTTCCTAGAAAGAAGTTGTGGGAAGAAGATGAATATGAGAGATTGAGCATTTTGTCTAAAAAAGAATATTATCCTTAGGGGATGATTCACATTATTGGATTGTACTGAGATTATGGAATGGATTGAATTTTTTTCCTTCACTCGCTGGTGAATGGGTCCATTCATGACCCATAAAAAAGCCATTATTTCTTTGGATGTGTGAGTGTCATTAAGTAGTTTGTGACCCTACAATTTGTAACGGAATATTATGCATATATTTAAAGTAGTAACTTAGGCCTATATTTAATAACTTAGAAAGCTGTCATGACATGTGGGTGAAAAAAGCAAGTCACAAAACTTTAAGTATACTCTGATTCTATTTGTGTAAAATCGTGTGCGTGTACTCAAGCATGAAAAGAAGCCTGAAAAGGTGTTCACCAAAGTGTTAACATGGGTTATCTCTGGAAAGGACTATCAGATGACTTTTTTTTCATTTTTCCTTCATACTTTCCTGGGTTGCCTTAATATATTTCTACAGTGAGAATATTTTGTTTTTATATTGTTTGATTTTAAAAAGCCAAACAGAAAGTTCTTAGTAATTTTGTGTATAGGGTTCTTATTTACCTAATTTTCTCCGGATTATTCTTTTGCTTAGACAGGAAGCCAAAATACTTCTAAGAGATGGGTCACCTAGCTGAGCAGTTTTTATTTCTTGCTGAGATGCTACCTGATATTAGATCATTAAATATGAAATGTCTGATTTCCAATCGAAAGTGTAATTTATTATATCTCAAGAAAAAGTACAATTAATCAAAGTATGTGCCTAAGCTATCCACACAGTTTTGCCATCTTAACGGTAGCTTGCTTATGTTAGCAACAAAGAAGCCTGCAGAGTGAGTGGCGATGAAATTGTAAAAGGTGTTTCCACAGCTTGTTGAGAATTGAATATTTTTCCTTGCAAGAAGTGGTCCAAAGCCTGGAAGAAGTGGTAGTCAGTTGGTGCAAGGTCTGGTGAATATGGTGAGAGTTTCCACGTGTAGCTGCTATAGTTTGAGCAGTATTGTTTTTTTTGCGACATGTGGTCTTGCAAGAGGATTGGCCTGTCTCTAGTGACCAATCTCGGCTGCTTAATCGCAAACATCCTCATCATTTCGTCCAATTGGCTGCAGTAGACATCCACTGTAATCCATTGACCAGGTTTCATGAAGCTGTAGTGGATAATACCAGCTCTGGACCACCAAACAGATACCATTAGCTTTGTTTGATGAATATCTGGTTTTGGACTGTCTTTCAGCACTTCATCTTTATCCAATCATTGCGCCAAATGCTGGCGATTGTCAAAAAGAATCTATTTTTTCATCACATGTAGCAATATGGTGTAGACATGGTTCGCCTTTATGTTGTGACAGCAAAGAAAGTCAAGCTTCGAGATGGTATCTCTTCTGACACTTGTTTAATTCATGGGGAACCCATCAATCCAGCTTCTTTACCTTGCCCATTTGTTTCAAGTGGTGCAATATTGTTGGAATAATTATGTCAAACCTTGCTGCTAATTTACAAGTAGGTTGAGATGGATTTACTTCCACTACAGCTTTCAGCTCATCATTATCCACCTTCGTCTCAGGTCACCCACATGGCTTATTTTCAAGATTAAAATCACTGAAATGAAAGTTCTCAAACTATCGACTTACTGTGTATTCATTAGCCACATCCTTCCCAAACACTTTGTTGATATTTTGAGCTGTCTGTGCTGTATTTGTTCCACAACAGAGCTCATATTAAAAAATAACACGAATTCTTAACTTATCCATGGTTTCACAAAAATTGCTCTAAAAAATTTGAAAGATAATCACAAGCCAAAACATGCATTTGAAAGGATGAGGATGTATCTTCACAAAAAAAGCAAAAACAAAAACAAGAAGTTTCAAAGTGAAATGTCAGAGATATCAACTGTCAAACTCAGTACTTAAGGAAATCGAACATTCGGTGCTTACTAATCTAATAACTTCCCACAGCCAAGCACGCTGTGTGAACTAGCAATTCCCCATATGAAGAAACTACTTGTCTTTGACATTATGGTGGCAAATACTCCAGAGGGTCCTAAGACACCGACTCTTTCCACATCCTAGTAAATGGATTTCTGGCGATCCAAAGGGGAAAATAACTCATGAAAATTGTTAATATCATTTTACTTTTTAAAAGTATAACATCAAAGCTAAGTTATGAAAGGAAGAGGGGAGAATTCGAAGAGTCCTATTCTTTGGGTAAGGAATGACACTGGGCTGGGTTTAATTTGTTTCCTGGCCCATTCACATTTATCATCAGGAATTTGGAAGTCAGTGTCAGACCATAACCTTTCCAGTGAATATTGCATACCAAGCTGTCAGCAGCTGGTGTTCCAGAGAGCCTTCCAGGCATTGGTGGTGCAGCACAAAGACCTAATCCAAGGCAGAATGGAATTAAGCTTGGGAGAGCACCATCCTTCTCTCTCGCTGCTCGGGTAGCCGAAAGCACATTTAGTCAGTGACAAGGAAACATTGCGTACTGTGTCCAGCCGGCCATGCATATCCTGGTGTAAAGTTTCAGGATATTGGAAGGAAATTGCTTTTTAATCTAAAATGTGTTTGGAGCTCTTAAACTTGGGTTAGCATTTTACGATTGGATTTTCGAGAAGAGACAGGTAGATTCTGGGTCCTGACTATACGCTGGGGGTATCGAGAACTATCTAAGAACAAATGCTTTCATCCAGCAGTGCAGGCATACGCCAGGGCTCACTCTCCAACCCCAGACTTGCCGTTCTCCTCACCGCTGTCTCCAGCGTCACCGGGCCCCAGTGACACCAGCCTCCTCACTGTTCCTCAAGCACGGGCATGCTCTGACTTCAAGGCGTTTGCCCTTTTCTTTCCTCTGCCTAGATCTTCTCAGCTCAAACATCATGGAGCAGGGTCACCTTCGCTATAAAGACAGCACCCACTCCCTACTCAGTTCCTCCTATGCCCCCTTCCTCCTGCTTTATTTTATACCCATTCCTACCTAACAGATGTATTGTGTATTTGCCTACCCTGACCAGAATGTCCGCTCCATGAGAGTAACTGTTATGTCTCTTGTTCACTACATGTCTCTGGCACATAGAGCAGTGCCTGGCACATGGTAGATACCTTGCACATTTTTGTTAAAAATGAATGAATAAATGAATGAGCCCATTTTAGCTAACGGACATGTTTGAGAATAATTGTGTATAAATTACTTATTATAAGTGGAAATGAATTTTAAATGCACTAGGAGAAGCTGTTCAAATGAATCCCACCGTTCATCAATCCTGTAAAAGGAATTATAATTCCCAGCTGGCCTTTTGTTTAGATTCAAGTTTTAGAGTTTGATTTTTCTTTCAGCCATATGCACCTATATGGCTATGTGCCTGCTGGAGAATACTCCAAGGGTATCTAGACTCATGTAGGCTTTCTGTATAGATGGCACTGTGATGAGAATGGTCACGGCTTGGCCTCTAAGGAAGACCAGTAGAACTAAGGATATAATGGAAACCACTCGTGGAAGGAGGAATGATGTTAAAATATTAACAACCCTCTTCTGCTGTGGCAGGGGTTAACCCTTTAGTTGGTGGATCTTGGGGAGGTCTAGAGGCTTCAAGGCAGCTGAGACAGCAGGGTGGCATGTGCTGGTGCCTCTAGGTTGACCATCATCCCCAGGGGGAGGAGTGTGCAGATTGCTCGGGTGATGTGCAGGTGGATTTCACTGGTAAGTTGAAGCCACATATCCTCCACTCGGCTGTCAGGCTCTCCTGGCATGGGCCAGGAGCACCAGGCATGGTGCCCACACTTGGTGGGTGCTTAATTAATGTTTGATCAATGCATTCATTATCTGAGAGAACTTGGTGAGAAAATCTAACTTGAAAGTGCTTTTCAGCTGCAGAGGTGCTTTTATCACTGGCACTGTGAGGGTCCAGTTCTTTAAAATGTCAGGAGAGAGTATGAATAAGGTCTAAATGGGACAGAGGCAGGTTTGGTGGAGCCCAAACTGTTTATAATTCGGGTGGCCCTCTTTGAGAGAAAGAATACGAAATTAGGCACAGGGCCTAGAAGGAGGCCTGGGCATGCGAGAAACTTGGATGTGTATGTTTTCGCAGTTTGACAGCCAGTCTGCTTCTGGGTCTGGGTCTCTCTGCCCTCTGGGATTCAACTTTACCATGGGACTCCCAGGGTGGGCTGCACTGAGGTCCTGTTTGCATGGAGAATGGGGCCTGCCTGAAAACGATCCCATCCTAAGGGAGAGGTGGGCCTGCTAACACGGATGCCCCAGTTATCAGACGACTGATTCTGAGAAGATTGTGTGGACTTGTCCTCAGAGCTGGTTTCTTTGAAGCTCTATGAGATTTTGCAGCCCAGAGACAACAGCATAGGCAAGACAGCAGAGGAATCCTCCTGCCTCTATCCAAAGTGAGCTTCAATGTCAGAGAACGCCGCTGTCACACAGAGGTGGGGGCAGCTTGACAGGGCTCCAGAGACCATGGTCTGCATGTCTTCCTGCCGCCTCTCAGGCAGCAGTGGACGCCAGCAGGCTTTGGTATAACAGTAATAGTTGTCCTTCAGGGGGCACAGTCATTCCGGGGAATTTTATATCCATTCTCTCTAATTCTTACAGGAACCCTGCAAGGTAAATACATTAACCCCATTTTATAGGTGTAATAGGATGGCAAATTTGCTCATGCAACACTCAGATACACGACAATGTCGACTCTTTATTTTCTCTAGCTGACTTGAACCTTCTTATGAGTCCCCACCCTGCTGGGTAGCACAAAACTGAGTCTTGCCAATTAACAATGTTTCAATCTCTTCTAGTTTATAGCCTCTTTCCTCTTTAAATAGTCAGAGTTTTCTAAGTTAAATTCCCTATCAGGGCTGTTGTAATTAGTCTTTTAATTAGTCTTTTGGATGACTCATTCTCCGTGGATGATCCCATATTCTGGCAGCCTTCCTCATTCCCCCTTCTCACCCAAAGACGGTCTTAGGTGTTTTCAGGAGTCAATGGGATTCCACAGGGTCAGCAGAAAGGATCTCTGGACACTCACTGCTCTCTCCCAGGGGTGGCTGCTCTGGTGTACTCCATGGTCTGGGTGGCCAGGAAAGATAAATGGACCCGTTGGTCTTCCAGGGTGACATGTGCCTGGAACTGCCGGGGTCTGGTCATCTGCCCTGCAGTGAAGTCTGCACCAGGTGATGACTCAGCACCTTCACTTTGTGCTGGGGTGTATGGAAACTTCTGGATCCCCCATGCCACATACAGGCCTTGGGGAGCCTACATGCCTGGGGGACATCACACTGACTCGCCACTCTCTCTGTCCCTCCTTTATAATGATCCCTGCCATCTCCATGTCACCTTGCATGTTCTCTCCTCCTTGGCATGTATGTGCTACCACTCTATGACAGAGCCCAGCAGTCTTCCAACTTTTTTTATGGGTGCCCCAAAAACTTCTGGAAAGCTAAGATCTTCAAAATGGTATCAGGTGCTTTTTGTCTGAATTAAATAGTTGCAAAGGATGTAATTTCTGGCATCTTGTAAATATTGATATTTTAGAATGTAACTGTCTTATCACTCAAATTTATCTAGTGGAATCTAACTACCATAGTGATTTACTACTCATGGTTCAAAAAACACATGAACAAGCTCTTTTTTAATAGTTGGAAGTTACATAATGTTTTTTTTTTCTCTTTGAAATTGTATTTCCATTTCACTTCTCCTGCAGAACTTTATCCTAACGTGATATATTTTTACGTCTGAAACTCTTCCGTGAATTATCCTATCATTCTCCTCTTCAACCAAAGTAGGTGTATAAGTTGAAGACTTTGAATTGTTATATTTTTTTTTTGTCAGCGCAGCACTCTGTTAGAAAACTTATTATGGATTAAGTTCTAATTACAATTAGTTTTGGTACACATTGATCAAAGTTATATATATACATACACACTATGTATTTTTATGGTTAATTATTAAACATAAAAATAATTGTGCTGGAAATGTACCTCTTAACGAATGGATGGGAGGGTTATTACAGCAATTCAAGTGGGCTTTTCAGATATCAGTATTTCAAAGTGTCCTTTGTCCTTTTATTTGTTGCCTGGAGGTTTTACACCTTAGGAAAATGTTTCTCAGTGAGATTTAGGGGGGAGGGCTTTCTCTGTACGGGCAGGAAGGGGCGATCATGCAGGCAGAGACAGGAAAGGGCCACAGACGCACAGTGTGGTAGAAGAGGGCACTGATTTTCCTGTAACTGTCCAGACCCAGAGGTTCCTTGGAAAGTAGGAAGTTTCTGGAAGTTTCAAGACTACTGTGCCCCCACCCTGGCTCACCATGTATTAAAATGGAGGGTGAGGGTGGCTTCCCGGGTCCCACCTTCTCCTTCTCTGGGACAATAAATCTCATGTAAATGCTCAGGCTTAGATACAGCAGCAAGAAAATACAAATATTACTACCTGTACAATAGAGGGGAGGAAATTAAGGTGTGGAGATGTTAAAACAGCTTGTCTAAACATATAGCCAGTTGGTGGCAGAGCAGGAATTTGAATTCAGCTCTGGAATCCTTCCTCTTTTGGGGACTGCAGTTGCAAAGCCAGCCCGTGGAGGGCCGCATCAGAATCGCGTCTATTTTCAAAATGATTTAAAATTCCTGGGCGCCATCTTCAGCAGGTTCTGAACATGTATTTCTTTAAGAGCTCCCCACAGTGACTCTGGTGAGGGATGAGCCCTGAGGGCGACATTAGTTCCTGAGCACAGAGAGCAGCCCCCACCCCCAGGTGCAGCGGTCAAGACCCCAGTGGGAGCAGCTCGGCCGAGACTGAAGCTGGGGGTCTCCCGAGTGAGGGGACTGGAAGGCAGAGAGGCGCCTGCTTGGTTTGTTGGTTGGTGGCTGTCCTTCAGATGGCCCCGCTTTGACGCACGGGCTCCTGAGACCTGGGAACCTTGGGTGTGGGGTATCAGGAAGCCGTGGGAAGCATGCCTTTCTTCTGGCAGCTTCTGCTCGTGGCTACTTTTAAGGCACCTGCCTAGGAGTCTGGTGCTGTCCTGCGAGAATCCCTGTGCTCCTTGGAAGTCAGCCTGGAGCACACGCAGGGTGCTGGGGAGACCGGTTGTCTGACTCCAGGATGGGCAGCGCCAGTCGTGAACCGATTCCTCTTTGCCGAACTCAGCTCGAGGACATCCTTAGCGCCTGGCTGGGCAAGGCCGCCTTTTCCCCTGGGTCCTTTCTGGGGCCCCTTCCACACTGGGTTTCCTCCACAGCTGTGGTGACTTTGACAGTCCCTGGGACTAATTCTCTACCTCGCAGGGAGGGCCTCCGGGAGGGAGGGTTAAATTGCAGACTGACAGTTCCGGTTTTCTTCTGGCGTGGAAAAACCTTGAGGAAAATTGCATGTCATCGGCAGTCACTAAACTCCAAATCCGGCTCTGTGCCTGCTCTCTGCCTAGAGCTGGATTTGGGAGAACAGGGTTAATGCGCGTCTCTTTCTAGCAAGGTGCTACCGAAAACAGCTTTCATATCCAGGAGGGCCAGAGGGTGAGTATTACAGGGGAGGGCACGACAGTAGAGCTATTTATCACCGTCTTGTCACTTGAAGGGAAAACAAGCTTTATTCCCGCTTGCCACGGGGCCCAGGTGGATGCCAATTGAGTTACTAAATTCCTATCTGAAAAATTGTGCCCAATACTAGAGCCTTCAGGGGACATCCATAATGGGAGATGCTGGCAGAGCAGTAAATATTGGGCGGCAGTTCCTGCCTGGGCATGCTGACTGCAACGCTGATGTCGCTCACTTGTTTACTCCTCTTTTTCTGGAGCTGGTCCCTGGACCTGAGAATCTGAGGGATCCCGACAATACTTCAGGCCTTGCGTTGGGAGAGTGCTGCCAAGCGCTAATGAGGCCCGAGTCCCACAGCAGAACGCCACCGCCTCCCTCCTCATCGACTCACAGTTTCACTCTCTCTGCCAACGCTAGCAATTGACTCATGAGAAATCCTGTTAGGTAGTTTTTTTCCCCCTCTTAAAACACACTCACTCCACACCTCATAAAGGTTGCAGAAAGGTGCAGTAATGGTCTGGCAGACATTTGCCCAGTGAGATAAATTTTCCACTGTGAAAGCTACTATGCCTCAATTTAGTCCTAATGTAAAAGGCGCAGAATCTCTTACCTGACTTTTTGGAAGTTGCTAAGATGTGACATAGAAATAGCGTCTGAGGAGCCGGGGGGATTTGGTACTGGTATCTCATTAAGGGCATTGAAATTTATGGTATGTCAAAATTTTAGTGGGAAGTTGAAGAAGAGTCATAAGAAAGACCCAAGGTTTGGACGGTTAAAGCTATGACTTCCTTAAAAGCATGAGGCACTGGGTACAATGGACATTTTCGTCCATCCAGCAAAAATTCTCCTTCCTCAATGGGAAAGGGAGAAGATATATTTAAAGGATTTATTCTTGACCTTAAGAAATAGCTTAATTTCAGCTCTTCTGCCTAAAGACAGGGGAGTGACCTCTGGTCACTGAGAGTAATCGCTGTCCCTAACATCATGGGGAATTAGAGACGTAGCTGCTAATGCCTTCCATCTCCCCAGGAGCACAGCTGTGACCAATGTCTTCCAGAATGCCTAATAGAAAGAAGAGTTTTCTTGATTTCCTTGTACCATTAGGCAGTTCTACATTCATTCATTCAATCATCCATTCATTCGACAAACTACTGTTGTGTTGTGTGAACAAAACGGGCAGGTTCTCTGGGTTACAGGTGGGCAAGGGAGATTAGGGATGAGCGAAGAGGCAACTGCTTAATCCAGTGGCTCTAACCAGGCCCCGGACGCTGCCAGGGGCATGGCGAGAGGCATGCAGATTTGTGACATATTTTGAAAATACAATTGATAGAACTCAGTGAAGAACTGGAAATGGAAGGACGGTCCCCTAGTTTCCAGCAAAAGCAACTCAGGAGATGCAGGTCCATGCGATGAAGAACAAGACAGACACACATTTTTTCCTCCCGCAGTTTTAACCATTCTTTCCATTTTCTTTGTGAATTTCTTTTACTTTGTAAGTCCTTTAAATGTTGGTGTTTTCAAGCAATTTGTCCTTGGCCTCCTTCTCTCCTCCCTAAGTTATTTCTTCCACCTCTGTGGCTTCATTGACAAAGCAGATGACTCTCAAAGCCATGCACACAGCCCAGGCCTGTCCACTGAGCTCCAGAACCATATTGCACACCAAACACTGGGTCTTTGCTCCTGGGTATTTCTCAGGCATGTGAATTTCAACATGTTAAAAATTTAACTCCTCTCCTCCCCTAACCTTTCCTCCTACCCTACTACCTGTCCTCACTAACTTGTCCTGCTGCTCCTGTATTTCCCTACTCTGGTCACTGGACCACTGGCCTGCTGGTCACCCAAGTCAGCATCCTGGAAGTCATTCTAGATCCATCTGCCCGTCTCACTGCATTCCTCTTATCACCATATCTTAGTGACCCCTTGGCCTATATAATTCTTGTTTCTGACCTCTGCTCTTTGTTTCCCCCTCCAGTTGCATAGTTTAGGTCCTTGTCATTTCTTATGCAGGTACTGCAGTGTCTTCTAACTGGTCCCTCTGTCTCAGTTTTGGTCCCTTTCAATCCACCCTTTATGCTATTCCCAGAATGATCTTATTCTCCCCTCTAAAGCTGGAGGGTGATTTATCACTTCCTTCAGAATAAAGCCCTTTGCACAGCATTTTAAGCCTTCCATAACCTAACTCCTGCTAACAACAATAATGCCATCTCATTTCACCATGAGAAGTCATTCCTGCCCTTCTTTAATACCTGTCCCATGACCTTTCCTGACCCACACGCCATAGGGTTGAAAGGGTTTCTCCTCCTCTCTCTTCCTCACTTGACTGTGTGCATCCTTCGAATTCATCTAAAGCCTTCCTTCTCTTGGAAACCTACCCTGAGTCCCCAGGCTGACTTGCGTGTCCTTACCCAGTTATTAAACATCCTGCATCCGTGGCTGTCAGTGTTAATTGTCAGTGCCTCCCCCATGAGGTGATAAATTCCTGGAGAATGAGGACTCTCTTATTTTCTTCTGTGTACTTAGCACTGAGCACCTGATGCACTGTTAATCATCAACAAATTTAATCGAATGAGTGAAAAAACTGGCTTTTATGCAGTTTTGCAGGGAATAGCTGTGAGAAAAATCTATAAACTATGGTCTCATCTTTTTTGTCTGGATACAGCCTGTTATTTATTAATACCCCTCAAACTGATTACAATGAAAATACAGAAAGCCTTGACTGACTCTGAATCTCAGCTGTGAAGGATAAGACTATAAAATTCACACACACTCAATAACTAGTATCCTTTCTTAATCTTGAAATAGCATCCTATTAGACAAATGATTTATCTTTGCTGTAGGAGTATAAACAGCATTCTAATTCATGAATATGAAGCAGCATCTGTATGTCATTTAAATAAGGGAATTACTATCCTGGGAAAGTTAGAATGGGAAAAGCAAAAACAAAAATGAAAACAAGAAAAGGAAAGAATTAGGAAGAGCTTTAAAGATTTGTCTTTACTTTCTGCTAGAATATAACCCTTATAGGAGTAAGAACACTGGTTCACTCTGCATTCCCAGTGCCGAGTGCATTGCTTAGCTCACAATATGTGAAGAAGGAAGGGAAGAGAGAACATAGGAAGAAAAGATAATGGAGACCGGGTGATATGGGAGCAACAATGGGCACGTTTTTAAAATATATGTGTGGCTTGCTCATGCACAGGATTGTTAACTGATAGGTGTGCCCGGTACTGTTTGCTGTCACTGAGCTCATACTCAGCCTTCTTTACCCATCTCTCTAACCCTGGGACAGGAAGCCTGCAAACTACATTTCCCAGATTGTTTAGCCAGCTTGCTTACTAGATTCTGCCAATGGGAGGTAGTATTGGGAGACTAAAAGGCGGGAAAGAGAGAGAAGCTGGTTTTTTTCCAGCTCTGGGCAGCAATAGCAGCCATGGATGCAGCGTCATTGGGCAGCAGGTGCCTGTCCCGGGTTCTGCTCAGCAGCCAGGTTCCCACAGTGGCAAACTTGAGAGCACAGTGACCATGAGCCTGGGACATCGTTTCTACCTTTGCTCTTCTAGGCTTTTCTACAATTAACTGATCTTTGAGCAATTTTGCATTTTGGCTTTTTGTGCCTCCACCAATCCCTCCAATACCCTTTTAAACTATTATCTATATTAAATCCCCTCTGAAATATCTGAAATATTTCCCATTTTCTCAGTTAGACAACAGTTGCTACCCAGACATTGACCATCAAACGTTGACAAATGAATAAATCCACATTTGGTTAAAGGTATACAAAGCTTCTTTCAACTGAAAAATGCATTTGAAACCAAATAGTATGTGAAATAAAGAAGCAAGTTACTAGCAACAGGTATATTAAATGTAATCTCCACTTAATAGTGGGAGATGTGTTTAAAATCAAAAGAATGTCATGGTAAGAAAATGTAGAAAGGTAGACCAGGACATCCACAAGCCAGCTCTCTGTCTTTGGCAGCCCACATCAACTCCCCCTGCCTCAGTTTCACTCTCTGTAAATTGTAAGGGCCAGATTGGATCAACTTTAATTGAGATTCTAAGGCTGAAATTTTAAGGATTTTTGCCTTTGAGTAAAGTCTTTCTTGTGCAGCTGGGAAGAAATACCTCCATATACAAGGAGAATCTGGGCTTGGCAGAGCCTCCAGTTAGCCTGCACCTGACGTGCATGTCCATGGGCACATCCCCGTTGGCACACCCCCAGTGCTGTCTGCTGCCAGCTGTTTGTCTTCACTGTATGCCCAGGAACCATTTCAAAAGCTTGGGAGGCCAAGCCATTGCCATGACAATGACCTCTACTGACCCTGTACACTATACTCACAAATGCAATAAAGCAAGTTTATGCAAGGTGCAGATGATGGAATTAATAGTCCTATAACAAATAGGAGGATTGTGTCAGAAATCTGTCACATTATTAAATACAAAAGAACATTTCTAGACATTGCCAGCCTGTTTTCCACTGGTGAGTTTGCTCTGCTATATTATGTTTGATTTATGTCCCTTAATGTGTTCCCCGATCACCATATATATTTTGTTAATATTAATGTATTTATGCATCTTGAAATTGCCTAATTAATCCCTTGCTTTCCCCATGAGTTATGTAAGTTGGTAGATTTATATGATAAATATTATAATGAAGAAAACACAACAATGGAGCATAAAATACTAACTTAATTTACCATACCCATAGCAAAGAAGTTTAGGCTATGATTTCCCCTCTGAAATTAACTAATATATCTTATTGCTTTTCCTAATTAAAACTTATCCCTTTCTTCCATCCTAAGGGTGCCATTTTTATTCCTGAAAATATTTAGGAGCTACTATGTATCAAGTCACTATGTCGGGTGTTTTGGAGGATACTAAACTAAACAATAAACATACTCCCCTCTGCAGGCACTTCTAAAATCTGTGATGGGGTGTCTCCACTTCAGTACTATTGACATTTTGGGCCAGATAATTATTTGTTGTGGGGGCTGGTCCTATGCATTGAAGGATGCTTAGCAATGGAGACAGGCCTCCAGATGGTTAGCTCTGCAAGGACAGGCATATACTGTTTTGGTCGCCTCTATCTATTCAGCACTTAGGACAGTGCCTGGCACATAGTAGATCTTAAATAACACTTGTTGAAGGTCGTCATTCATTTTTATTCATTATAAATATACAAATAGTGATAATGCCAAATAGGCCAAAAGAAAGGAGTAGAAGAGTCCAAAAAAGGAGTAAATTGGAACTGGAGGGGCAGGAGTCCAGGAAGAGTGAGGTTGAGGAAGGCATCCTACGCAGGAATGCACTGGGCATGGGTAAGGATGAGCTGGAGATCAGTTGACCTGGAGTACAGGGTGGGCAGAGGGGCAGGTTGGAGAGAGGAGAAAAGCGAGTTGGATTCAGATCATGGAGAGTCTGGAATGCCATGTTTGAGCTAAAGCAGGCCCACAAAACCACAGGAAATCGTAGCACTAATTGAGCAGGCACATGGCATATATCCCACCAGCAGAAAGACAAAACCTGATGGTGTATGTTAGAGTGAAGAGACAATAGAGATGGAGAAACCAGTTAGGATATTTTCATAATATACTAGTTAAAATAGGAGCATGAACTAGGCTTGTAAGAGGTACATGAGTTCTGAGGGAGACTGAGTTGAATAGGGAGGACTTGGAGTAGTGTGCTGACCTCTTTCCATGTTTGGTATGACATCCAAACTCCTTAGCAGGACATTTATAGCCCTTCTTAATTCTCCAGCATCTTCTCCCACCATCTTCTCTATCAATTGCTCCCACTGTCCTACTCTCATACCTTCTTGGGCTCAAATTATGCTTATTCCTCACACCATTGAACCAGAGTCTTTTAAATAATATCTATCCCTTGCAGTCTTTTTGGAACACTTTCTCTATCTTTAACAGCTTGGAAAATTCTTATTTACCCTTAACAATGCTATTCAGGTGACATCTCCTTCACAAAGTTTGTTTGGACTGCTCAGGGTGCAGTAAACACTCTCTCTTCTGTATCTTGTGTATATTTATATTTTCACACAGATCATGGTGTATCACAATTATCTTTTGCACTTTGCTTATGATTTCTTCTTCAAAAACCACTTTCTTTACCTAAATTGATGTACAGATTCAATGCAATCCTTATCAAAATATCAATGATATTTTTCATAGGGATAGAAAAAACAATCCAAAAATCCATGTGGAACCACAAAAAAAACCCAAATAGCCAAAGCAGTCTTGAGCAAAAAGAACAAAACTGGAGGCATCACACTATGTGACTTCAAAATGTACTGCAAATCTATAATAATCAAAACAGCATGGTACTGGCATATAAACAGACATATAGACAAATGGAACAGAGAAGAGAGGACAGAAATAAATCAACACATTTACAGCCAACCGATTTTTAACAAAAGCGTTAAGAACACACAATGGGGAAAGAATAGTCTCTTCAATAAATTGTGCTGGGAAAACTGGGTATTCACATATAGAAGAACGAAATTAGACCCTTATTTCTTACCATGTACAAAAATGAACAAAAAGTGAAATAAAGCATTAATCCTTAAAGACTTGAAACTCTGAAACTACTAGCAGAAAACATAGGGGAAAAACTCCATGACATTGATCTGGGCAATGATTTTTTGGACTTATCTCAAAAGTGTAGACAACAAAAACAAAAGTGGACAAATGGAATTACATCAAACTAAAAAGCTTCTGCACAGCAAAGAAAACAATCAACAGAGTGAAGAGACAACTTGCAGAATGGGAGAAGATATTTGCAAACTATACATTTGATAAGAGGTTAATATTGAAAATTTATAAGGAACTTAAACAACTCAATAGCAAGAAAATAAACAACTTAATTTAAAAAATTAAAAATAGAACTATAATAACATATAATCTAGCACTGTGGTCCCCAACCCCCAGGTCAAGGACTGGTATGGGTCCATTAGGGATCGGGCTGCAGAGCTCCCCTTCCAGTGGAAAAATTATCCTCCATGAAACTTAGAGATGTGTGGAGGGCAGCTGCATACCAGGAGGTGAGCAGCAGGCTAAGAAGTGTATTTACAGCCACTCCCCATTGCTCATGTTACTGCCAAAGCTCCCCCACCCCCTATCCATGGAAAAATTGTCTTCCATGAAACCTGTCCCTGATGCCAAAAAGGTTGGGAACCGCTGATCTAGCCCTTCTCCCACTACTAGGTAAATATCCAAAGGAAATGAAACCAGTATGTTGAAGAGATATCTGCACTCCCATATTTATTGAATAAAGCATTATTCAAAATAGTCAAGATATGGAATCAATGTAAGTGTCCATCAATGGGTGAAAGGATAAAGAAAATGTGATATATATATATAATCACATTTATATGTATGTACACATATATATACAGACACAATGGAATACTATTTAGCCATTAAAAAGAAGGAAATCCTGTTAGTTGTGACAACATGGATGAACCTGGAGGATATTACGTTAACTGAAATAAACTGGACACAGAAAAACAAATACTGCCTGATCTCACTCATATTTGGAATCTAAAAAAGTTGATCTCATAGAAGTGGAGAGTAGAATGGTAGTTACCAGAAGCTGGGTGATTAGTGGGGAGGAGGATTGGGAAGATATTGGTCAAAGGATACATAATTATAGTTAGGAGAAATAAATTCAAGAGATCTATTGTATAGCAAGGTGACTATAGTTCATGACAATATACAGTCATGCACCGCATGATATTTTGGTCAATGACAGAAATGCATATATGACAGTGGTCTCATAAGATTATAACACATATTTTGACTACACCTTTTCTGTGTTTAGATGCACAAATACCATCGCGCTACAGTTGTCTACGACATTCAGTACAGTAGCATGCTGCATAGGTTTGTAGCCTAGAAGCAATAGGCTACAACTATATCATATAGTCTAGGTGTGTCGTAAGATGTACCATCCAGGTTTGTGTCAGTACATTCTATTTCATTATTGCACAATAATGAAATCACCTAATGACGTGTTTCTCAGAATGTATCCCTGTTGAGAGATGCACAATGATGTTGTATTCTTGAAAAATGTAGAGAGAGAGGATGTTAGTGATTTCAGCACAAAAAAGATAACTAAGTCAGGTAATGCATTCGTCAATTTGGTAGATCTAATAATTCCACAATACGTATATACTTCAAAACATTATGTTGTGTGTGATAAATACATATAATGTTTAATCTGTCAATTTAAATAAATAATTAAAAAAATCAAAGAGCCACTTTCCTCTTGCACATATGTGAGATGATGGATGTGTAAGTTATTAATTTACTGTAGTTTATAATAGCAGAAGATTGGAACCAACATAAATGTCCACCCTATGGAATTGGTTTTATGCATGGAACTTAAGAGAACTATGAGGCTGTAATGAAGAATGAAGAGGATCTTTCTGTATCGATATGGAACAACCACCAAGAGATATTGTTGCATGACAAAAGCAATGGGCCCACCATTGGCATAGCATGCTACCATTTTAATATAACAAAAAAGTTTAATATAATAAAAAAAGGAAGGGTGAAAACTAAAAGAGTGTATTTGTAGATGGCTAAAATATTTCTGGAGTATACACAGAATATTGATAAAATTAGTTGCTTTCTGGGGGAAGGCACTCAATTGCTGGAGGTCTGGGCTAAAAGGAGACTTCTTACTATATATTAGTATATCTTTTTGAATTCTTCGAATTTAGAACATGAAAATATATTACCTATGGAAAAAAATTAAGTTAAAAATATTAAAAGTGATTGTTCGCAAAAGCTTCCAATTCCATTTCTGAGGTTTGGTTTGGTTTCTTGGTGCTTTCAGGTATAACAACAGCAATGAGAACAACAGCATCAGGCAAATCTGCTATTTATAACCCCAACCATCTTCCAAGGAAAGTCATTGCTGTGGAGAGTGAGTCCCCTAGTTCTGCTGAGCACAGCGATTATTTTGTACACGTGAATTTGGGAGTCAGTGTGCTAAAGAAGCAGAATTTCTCTACAGAAGAAAAAGGTTCCTAGGCTGATGCAGGAGAGAATAAATGAGAAGAAAATTTGGGATGGGAGAGAGTAGAAGCAAATATGATGACGGTAAATGGATGGGGTTCCTCCAGGGGATAGAGGTGAGGTCTCAGCAAGAAACTGAGACCAGGACAGTCAGAATAATCAAGACACAATTTTATGTTGCTTGTCTTGGGTGCAGAAAGTGATGCTAGTTCTCTGTGATTCCCAAATTTTAATTCTGCTACATGCAACAGTTCTGAACATCTTTCAAGGGGTTCTTGGGAGAATCAAATGAGATCATACACACAGGAGCTTTGAATGGTGCCTACTACATAGTAAGCACTCAATAAGTCTTAATTGTTAATAATAATTAGTATTATCTGAACTTGTTTTGAAGGTGGGGATTTAGGAGAGTGGATGCCAAGTTTGGGTCCACAATTCCAGGGTAGAGAACAAGGGACAAGATGCAGAGTGAAAACCAAGTTACAGTGAAGCTGGGAACTGGGGGTCAAAGATAGCATGAAAGTATAAGGCTTTGTAGACCTGAGGAATTCTGAGGCGAGGACTTTGGACTTTGGTAAAAGGGTGTGCATCTATGGTATCTAGATCTTAAGTGGCTGTTAAACTCCAGATTACATCTGAATTACAGAGCCAGCCAGCACCCTAAGTTCACACGGCTCCAATGATTGCAGATAGACAGCAAAAATGTTCCCATGTGCCCTGACTGACACTCAACACCTGCAGGGACCCCTGGGCTGGACTTTGAGGAGGCTGTCAGGGGAGAGTCTGACATTGAAATGAAGACCTTTGCTGCTCATTTAATATTTTATAGCTAGTTTCATAATATGATCCATTGTGATGAAAACCAGTAGCACGTTTATAAACCAGAATTATCCAAATTGTATAGAAAGCATTGCTGCGGTTTTATAGGTTACAAAAATGAACGTAGCTCTAGGAGGAACCCACCCAGACATATCCGGCATTTCTGGGTGTCCGTTAGATACAGAAAATGGAGGTCTGATTAGCCTCAAGGTCATCGCTGATGGCCAGAGTTCACCAGGATTTGATATAGTTATTTGCAATGTTGTCTTCAGGAGAAGGTCCCTCTAGGGAATTACATAACACCGTCAGCAGCTGTTGTGTAGATTTAAACTGAAATTAGGTTATAACAAAATGGTTTTGTGAGTCAAAAAATTTAGTGTTGCTTTCTGTTTCAATTACCTAAAAGCTGTCATCATAGCCCCAAATTATTTAACTCTACTTTGGTCCTATAGCAGTTTCTGTGTTTTGGAAGATATTTTTTAAAAGCAGGAGTAACTGATTATCCATATTTATTTCCCTAAAACTATGATGCCATGTATAAGGGCAGCCTGGAATGATGATTTGGGGTCAGAAAGCCTGTGTTTGAGGGCTAGCTCTGCCACTTAGCAGGCATATTTGGGCTGTCCTATGAATCTCCACGCAGAGAATTTTCTATTTTAAAGGTTTGTATTCTCTTTTTAAATGCTCATACCTCTGGGAAAGTGTCATGCCTTAACCCCTTCCATGTCTATCGTCTATCTATCTATTAATACTTACCTATCTACCTATCATCTATCTCTAACCAATCTATCCTTTACTGTTTATTAAATCCTTTTCTAAAAGCAATTTCTGGGTGAGGAGGGCAAGTAGAAGTGGCTGAGGTCGAACAGCAGGCTCCAGAGTCTCTCTGCTCTCGCCCTGCCTAGTGCTGATCTGGTTGTTATGCACTGGACTTGACCCTTCTTCTTCACTGAGGCACATTCTGGCGGCAGGAGAGCGTGGCAAGGAGCTCACAGCGGCACGGGCGGCTTGCTCCAGACGTGAGCCCATGCACTGCGGCCTGGGCAAGCTCATCTTGGATGGATCCCTGATCTGTCCTGGAACACATCCACTGTGGCAGCCTGGTTCCAGCTCAGGTTCCAGGCATTTGTCAGAATGAACTCACAGGCTCCAAGATGGATCAGTGCCTTTGCTGGAGCCGTGAAATTTGGCAGTTGGCAGCCTCCTTGCAGAGTTGGTCTCAGAAAGTCTGCTTAAGCTGGGTGATTAAGCTCTAGTTGTTCCTTGCTTTGAGCTAGCTCATGTGCACTGGGTGGCCTGCCCAGCAGATTCATGCATTCGTACATTCCACACGTGTGAAGCACCCTCCGTGAGCCAAGCACTCTGAGCCTCTGAATACAGAAAGGTGCCCATGACCTCTCTGACAGTCTCCACTCAGTTGTAGTAGCTCTGCACTCATCTAGAGGTGAGCCTGAAAGCTCTGTGACCCTCCCAGGGCTAAGCTGGCAATTATTTGGTGGGAGCAAACTGGGAGGGAGGACCCTCCGAGGCTGACCTTGGGCTGGCCAGAGGATTCTACTTCTTATTCCAGGCTGGAGTGCCAGGGCCTGCAGAGCTGTGTTCTCCTCCTGCTTCCTCACTGAAAGGCCATGGTGAGGTGGGGAAGGGACTAAATTTCTACCCTCTGTGTTAGGGTTAGGGCAGTCTGCCCTGAGCCCCTACAGGTGGCTTTGTGCGTCTGGCCTCAACAGGCCCAGGAGAGGTTCTGAGGGGCAGAGGAGGTTGGGACTTGGGCATTTGCATGCAGGAGGGATGAATGTGGCCGGAGAGGTGCATTCAGGGCTGGAGAACTGATCACAGACCAGGATGTGATAGAGGCAGAGTCATGGATGGGCAGAGGGCTAGTAAGGAGGGCAGAGAGTGCCAGCACAGGGCCCACGACATGGGCGGGGAGACAGTTTGATACTCCTGGTGGAAGGGACTAGAGCTTTCCCCTTTATTCCCTGTACTCAGCATAGCCTGTAATACAAACATTAGTTAATTTGAACTGAATTCCATAGAGAATTCCTTAAACTCCGCTGTCTTTATATCATACTATGAATTAAATTCAGCTAAGGCTGGCAAACCCCTACCAGCCACGATGTGAGGACGGGAAGAAGCAGTTGTGCACCATCTTTTGCCACTCAGGGGCTAAGTACTCTACGTTTATTAACCCACAGGAACCTTTAACCACTCTCCCCCAAGTAGGTAAGATCATCCCCCACGAAGAGGAGGAACTTGAGCCTCAGAGAAGTTAATTTGCCTAAGTTCACAGGACTATGTGGGGTAAGGATGGGGCTATGACATGTGGGAATCCAGGATGGGCTGATTTTTAAAGCCCAAATCTAATCCTCAAACCACTGCTGGGAGCCCCTTGGGAGCAGAACTCATGCCTTTGTCTTCTGTGTGCTCCTGGCATTGGGCTGCCTGTGCAAAGCCATCAACATGTGTTTGAAGAATTAATGAATGATGAATGACTGATGAATGAAATTTGCATCTTTGCTCACGAGTATGTGTTTGGTGAGTCCTTAGCCCTGATGTTCGCACATGTAGGATGGAGACTCAGTTTTTGAGGTCTTATCAATAAAAGGCTGGAGCTCTTTTTCCATGTCTCCGATGTTCTGTATTCCATAAGAGTGCATCAATACCTGTTAATGCGCCTTCTGTCTGAATGCTTACCACTATTAGGAACAGCTCCGGTCTCCAAAACATAACACCACATTGGTCAAACGCAGTGGAGGTTTTGAGCGTTTGCTAAACTGCTTACTGGGGGAATACTTGAGATTTTTTCTTTTTTTATTGGAGTCATCTTTACTGCCTCACAGAGCTGGAAGAGTACAAGGTCATTTCTAACTGTTTCTGGGACTTACTGCTTCTCCCTTCTTGAAAGCAATTTAAAATCTGTCTATTCAAACACACATTTTCTACAAACAAAAGTTTGTTTGCTATATATAGAAAAAGGCCACCAGTGGACTAATTTGGCAGCTTTGTTGATTATCCATTGTAATGAGCCTTATTACATAATTAAAAGAATTTTTTTCTTAACTGCATTTCACTACTAATTAACATTTTGCGCATTCTGCAGTGGACACTTTAGGTTGAGTCAGAGACATAATTATGTCATTTCTATGCAAAGAGCAGCTTATGAATTTTTAATTAATATTAAATCTGTTGATTAAAGGCTAATTCATAAGTAAACATATTACAGCTCACAGAGGATTGCTCTCTAGAAGCTTTTCCTTGTAATTTCTGCGATCCCTTTTCCCTTGCTACATATCCGGGACTAAAGAAAGAAGCTGGTCATACCGATTCCAAGGCATAAAAGTAATCCATGTCAAACTCAGCCTGAATTTGTAACTATAATTAAGCTTTTCATATTCTGGTTGCTTCTAAAGTTGCGAAGCACATGGAAGATTCAAACAGGCTATGGAAAGCAAGTTGGCCTCACTTTCTTTATATTTTCTTAAACTCCAAGATGGAGAGTTGCACCCTTATAATGCATAAGCTGCTCTGCGTCCTGTGGCCACAGCAGCCTGGAGTGCTCTGAGAAACGTAGGTCCCTGTCGTGTCTGGGCAGCCCCTGTGGGGGAAATCACTGGAACCCCTTGGTTGGAAAGAGGTAAGCACCTAGGTGCTCCTGAAGGGAAGCTGTCTTCTCAGCCACCTTGGGGCATTTCCACTGCCCCCTCTGCTTTGGGCCCGTCTTGTGCCAGGTCCTGGTTGCACCAGTGCAGGCTGTGAAGGTTGCACATTCACACCATCCATGACGCGAATGAGGCCATCCTCTCCGCGACAATCAGCTTGCAAAACTCACGAGGCACCCCTCCCTCACTGCACTTTGTTTTAGACCACGAAACTGTCTTGCTTCATACTCATGGTTTCCATCACACTTGCACCTGGCTGTCTGCCTTGGAGTTAGCATCCTTGTTTTAGGGCATTTGCTGATATTTGTAGATTGTTCCTCATTTCTGCCTTCTAGGGTTTACTTTAAGTAGCAAGTTTGTATCAGTTATTTCTGTGGAAGGCTTTTAGAAAAAATTTCCAACATAAATTTTATAAATGTCTGCCTTTCTATTTTATTCATTTACCCTGGATTAGCTTTGACCTGTGCCTTGGCCTGGCAGCCCTTTCTCTAAGCTGAGTCCCTGTCCTACATCCATGTTCTGTGTTACAGTGTGTGTACGTGTGTGTGTGTATGTGTGTGTTTGGCTTTCCTTGGTGAAAAGAGTCACTTTCTGCTAGTTGGAGGCCCCATGCTGAGGATGATTGGGTGTCACTTTCTAGATCACTGTTTAACAAATTCACACACACACACACACACACACACACACACACACACTTTCTTTCTCTCTTCCCCATTGTTAGCACAATATTATGTTATGTATTTGTATGTATTTAGTAAAGTTGTCCACATCTATCACCTCATTTGAGCCTCATAATTCCCACGTAAAAAGAGAAAGTATTGTTATTTTAATTTCATCCAAAGTTAAGTGTGTCGCAGAAAGGATAACTGACTTGCCCATTGTCCTACAGCTAGTTACTCTTGAAGGCAGGAAAAGACGCTTGTCCTTAACTTCTGTTTCATTATTCTTCTCAAAACATATGATCCCACAAACCCCTGCCCTCAACCCTCAACCCCTCCATACCCACGTGTCCCTCTGGTGAATGGGGAACAGGTAGAAAAGTATGATCATTAGACACATGTTCTTGATCTCCCAATATTTCTCCAGCCTAGTTGATCCATTCTTTGAGATAAAGACTTCCTATGGCTGGTTGAGTGCAAACATCTCCAGAACTAATACCATGCTATAGCATATCATCCAAGTCATCTACCCAGAGTGATTGAGTTCAATAATTTATTTCCCAATAGCATGTTTTTCTAGAAGTGAAAAAAGCGTCACTGGCCTGGGCCTACAATTGAAGGATCCAAGATGGATCTTCATGGTGGAGACAGCTTCTAACTGACCAGCGGGGGCCAAGAAACTCTATCCTGACATGAGGTGGTTACAGAGCCAGATGACTTGATCTCGTGGGGACATTGCTAGGGGAGGACATTGCTGTGTGCTTGAGGGCAAGTGACAGATGTGGGGAGCCAGGTATCCTTCTGCGTTGTCTCTTGTCATGTGCTATGATTCCTCCTCAGCCCCTCCCTTAACTTTCAGACAAAATGTATCCCCAGCTCCTGACTCTGGGGGCCAAGGCCTTGTCGTTAAGACTGGATCCCAGCTTCGGTCTGGGAAAATCAGAGCACCTGGGGCTTATGCCCAGGAAATGGTGCTGTCCATCAGCCCTGTCTGGATTTCATGTTACTGATCAAGCTGTTGTAGTAACAGGACTCTTCATTCAAGAGGAATTAGCTCTCTGATCTGCTGTCCTACCACCTGACACACTAGAGACTTACCTTGATACTTGTGCCTGGACATTCTGGCTGGGCATGCCACTTTCCCATAGATCATGGCTATTCATTTGAGCTGCTTCCTTCCCTCCGCTCATTTCCTAGCCATGGGCTGTCTGAGACGGGGACCTCAGAGTGGCCCAGTTCAGACACTTGTATGAAATTTTAACAGTTTCAGCAAGGGAAGATCTTGTGGAAAGGTTCTTTTTTCAACAGATATGGAGATTAGATATGGCTATACACCCTGCTCTTAATTTCCATTTTACTTTAAGAAAAAAAATGGGTACACTGTTGCCTTAGACTCTTCCATGGTGTCAAAGTTCTGCATGCATAGTGTCTGAAAATTACTAGATATTCTGCAATTGTGTATTCATTCCAGTGAATGAATAAATGAACCTGAATTCCACAAATTTCAGCTCTTCAGTGCCCCAGTGACCCATCCTACCCTTTCTGGCTCTTTCCTCTGCCTTGGGACACTCAGTGCTGACACGCGTCTCCAGTGCACCACCCTCCTCCAGCCCCTGAGATGTTTTCATACACACTCAGTCCCCCGCAAGGGAGTCTTATGCAGAGGTCCATGACAGAGTTTCTCCAGCCTTCTGCCACTTAGCTTGGCTGGAGTGGTCCTTGACCATAGGGTTGGAATGTAGGCCTTGGCAAAAAGCCCAGCTGCCAGGACTCCAGCCCAGCCTGGGTCCTGGGGAGAGAACTGAGCAGAGTTATTGCAGGGACTCAGAAGACACTACTTCAACCCAACCCCGTGCTATCTCTAAATCTAGGAATCTACAGAAATAAGACTCTCAGAGGTTTACCAGGGAAGACTGGAAGAAAAGCCTAAGCTCTTCTGGAACACAGCTCAATGCTGCTCACAGACTTAGCAGCAGAACGAAACCCAGTGAGAATGAACCCTGGTGCTGTTTCATTCCACTCTCTCAGCTTCTGCCTGATTAGCCTACACTGCCTTCACGTTAGTTCTTCTAAATCACCTTCCTCCTTGTCCAGGATTCACCCTGCATCCATATTCGGGACCAACTCCGAAGCTCAGCCTGGTCCACCTTCCCTCTCATCTTCCACAGGCTCACCTGGCCCTGCCCTGAGGGTCTTCTGCAGCGCTGACCCGCATCCAGGTGTGGGCCCGACCCTGACACAGCTGCAGACAAGCTGGGCACTGGCAGGCCAGCTGAGCAGTGAGTTCGTTATGGACGGCTGAGCTGCTGTAACAAGATCCAGCAAAAATTCAGTGGCTTCAGGAATATAGAAGTTTATTTCTCTTTCATATCCTCATCCAGGGAAACGTTCCAAGTCAGTGGCTAACTCTCCTCATTATAGTCACGCATTGCTTAATGTCGGGGATGCATTCTGAGACACTCACCATTAGGTTATGTCATCATCGTGTGAACACCATAGAGTGCACTTACACAGACTCAGGTGGTATAGGTGGTAGGTGCACACCTACGCTCTGTGGTACAGCCTATTGCCCCTGGGCTACAAACCTGTACAGCAAGTTACTATACTGTACTCAATACCTTAGGCAACTGTAACACAATGGTAAGAATTTGTGTATCTACACATGTCTAAACATAAAAAAGATACAGTAAAAATATAGTGTAAGAGATAAAAAATGGTGCACCTATATAGAGCACTTACCATGAATGGAGCTTGCAGGACTGGAAGTTGCTCTGGGTGAGTCGGCGAGTGAGTGGTGGGTGAATGTGAAGGCCTAGGACATTGCTGTGCGCTACTGTAGACTGTATAAACACTGCACACCAAACCATACTAAATTTATAAAAACGTATTTTTCTTTCTTTGATAATAAATTAAACTTAGCTTACTATAACTTTTACTATAAAAGTTTTAATTTTTTAAAACTTTTGGACTCTTTTGTAATAAAACATGTAACTTAAATCCAAACACATTGTACAGATGTACAAAAATAGTTTCTTTCTTTATATCCTTATTCTATAAGCTCTTTTTTATTTAAAAAATTTTTATTTTTATTTTTTAAACTTTATTTGTTTGAAATTTAGGCACAGACACACACATTAGCCTAGACCTACACAGGATCAGGAACATCAGTGTCTTCCACCTCCACATCTTGTGCACCTGGAAGGTCTTCAATAACACGCATGGAGCGGTCATCTCCTAGCGTAACAATGCCTGCTTCTGGAATTCTTCAATACTTCCTAAAGGCCCTACCTGAGGCTGTTTTACAGTTAACTTATTTTTTTTTTATAAGTAGAAGGAGTGCACTCTAAAATAATGATAATGATAAAAAGTATAGTGTAGTAAGCACATAAGCCAGTAACATAGTTGTTTACTATCATTATCAAGTATTATGTACTATACAGAATTGCACGCACTATACTTTGATATGCCTGGCAGCACAGTGGATCTATTGACACCAACATCTCCATAAGCACATGCGCAAGGCATTGTGCTACCGCATCACTAGGTGATAGGGGTTTTTCAGCTCCATTATAATCTTACAGGATAACCGTTGTAAGCGTGAGTCATCGTTGATCAAAACGTTGTTATGCGGCTTACGACTGTATTTAGGATCCCAGGCTGGTGGCAACTCTACCATCTTGAACACTTGACTTCCAAGGTCACTTTGCTCTTTGCCTTTGCTTTTCTTGTACCAGGGGGACAAGAAAAGAAAGCATGGAATAGGGATAGTCTGGGGTTAAGCCTTCTCAGCTTAGAAGTGGCCCCTCATCACTTCCACACACATTCCATCGTCCATTAGTCACACCTCTAAGTAACTGCAAAGGCAGTTGGGAAATGTAGTCCAGTTACTTGTCAGTTACAAACAAGGAGAGAAACTGGGATTGGTGAACAGCCAGCAATCTTTGCCACAAGGAAGAACACGCACACACACACACACACACACACACACACATGAAACTATAGATCACATGTCTGCAACATGAACCAGGGGAAGAATTATACTAATTCTCAGTAGCAGTGAGCCATGAAAGAGATCAATTTCCAAAGACTCGGTGAATATAATTCTCTTTGTTATCGTGGTGAAGGATAGAGTTAGCACAGCATATCTAGGGTGTGGGCACATGCATCCATTCATCCATCCATCAATGTATTTATCCATTCATTCATTCAGTTAATTCTTTTGGAATGCCATTAATGGGAACAAGCAAGCAAGTGTGTTGGAGCCAGGATGCAAATGAGCTTGGCTGCAGTACACAGCCCAAGTTAGGGGTGTAACAAGAAGACTAAGCTTTCCAGGCTGACAGAATAGGGAGAACAGATAAAAGATCGGGCCTGCTATAGAAATTAGTTTCCATGACAGACAAGAGGAAAGTTCTGTCTCATTGAGCTAGCAGCTGTGTGTAGAATAATAGCAGGGAGAGATCAGAGGACAAGACAGTAGGCAATTGCCAGAAAATTAGAGATAAGGCAACGAGTCCTGGATTTAAAGGTGGGACTAAAGAAATAAAAAGGAAGATATCAACAGGAAAGAAAATGAGCAGGGCATGGTAGCTGATCTGGTGTGAGATGTGAAGAAAAACGCATTTCTGTACCTAGAGGCCTTGGTGCCAGTGCCAGGTGAAGAAACTGGAGGAGGAGGGTGGTGGAAAAGTGCCAACTTCTCATATCCAAGCAGAGATGACCCGCACGACTGGAGATATGAAACTCAAGAGAGGATGAGAAATTAGGGCTAAGAATTAAAGGCTGGCGAGACATCGCACAGGAGCAGTGCTGACATGTGTAGCGAGTAGGGCACCAGGAATGGGTGTTAAGACAGAAAGAATAACTGTCCGAGAATACAACTATGTGGGATGTCTGCATCAGTGACATTTTTGTTTCTGTTGAGATATCATTAAAATGGCTTTGCCAAGGGAATCCTGTGCCCTGGAAACCAGCAAGAAGCAGAAGCAGCTACACGTTCCATTTTTATTGTCTCTTTTACATGTGGGCATAAAGGTTTTCTTAATTGAACGTCCTCGTTTTTCTAAATTCTGTGAGAAAGGTTCAAGGGAGATAAAGCACAGGGAGGTGAAGTCATTTGCTTTTAGTTGCATGAGTTAATGGCTGTAGTAGTAATATAACTCGAAACCATATCCATTAGGACAGTATTCCCCGAGTCTGAGAATCGATAATCTATGGTTTCATTAAAGCAAAAGCATGATGCTTCGAGAGAAAAGCATGTCACTGTATTTCCTGGCATCATAAAAGTTATCTTAATATTGAAATTTTATCCCTATTGTTCAGAGAGTCATCTTTGTATGTATTACTGAGTGTCTGAATCTTGAAAGCTAGCCCCGAGGAACCTTTGATGCAGCTGGATTTGGCTATTTTGGTCTCTGGTCAGGCTTCCATTCATTTCATCTCTGAAATCTAATGATCTAATCTAATAAAATTATAAAAGAGTCTAAACTGCTCAGCACTTAATCGGCTTAGGCCAGGAGAATTAAATCAAAGCCCTAGGTGTGCACACTTCATCGCGCAGATGAAATCTCACCCTGGGAGACAATCTTATTATTTGGTTACTTATTATTTGGGAGGCTGAAAGGTTGGGAGGGGATTGCATGAATTTTAAAAGATATGCCATTAACCTAACAGGATGGCGGCAGCTTTGTGGTTTTACTAGTGAAGGACAGTGTAAAAAGTAGGGGTTTGGGCTACAGGTGGATCTGAGACCCGATTCACATGCCACCACTTACTAGTGATGTGACCTTGGGAATGACTGAGCCCCAGGTTCATTGTCAACTGAATTGAATTGGGATAATAGAGCTAACATTGTAGAGTTATTGTAAGGATTGATGGAGACTATACATGCAAACACACGTGTATATATTCTAGCAGTGTGGGTTTTGTCTCTTTCTCTCTCTATATATACATATGTCCCACAGCGTGTATCTATAATCTGGCAGTGTCTGTCATAAAAAGGCAGATTGTCATTGTTATTATTATAATCACTAATCATTACCTATGTTAAAAGTATTATATAATCACTAATAATTACATATATTAAAATATTATGTGTAGGCCGGGCGCGGTGGCTCACGTCTGTAATCCTAGCACTCTGGGAGGCCGAGGCGGGCGGATTGTTTGAGCTCAGGAGTTCGAGATCAGCCTGAGCAAGAGCGAGACCCCGTCTCTACCAAAAATAGAAAGAAATTAATTGGACCGGTAAAAGATATAGAAAAA
>CAUYSK010039916.1:0-25028 GCA_963575035.1 Avahi laniger | reverse complement strand
AAAAACAGAAAGAAATTAATTGGACAGCTAAAAATATATAGAAAAAACTAGCCGGGCATGGTGTAGTAAGGGGACTTACTGCAGTACTTACTGTACTATTTACTGTAGTCCCAGCTACTCGGGAGGCTGAGGCAGGAGGATTGCTTAAGCTCAGGAGTCTGAGGTTGCTGTGAGCTAGGCTGACGCCACGGCACTCACTCTAGCCCGGGCAACAAAGTGAGACTCTGTCTCAAAACAAACAAACAAACAAAAAAAAAAAAAACATAGTGGCATGAAGTTACATGATGAATGGGGTGGAGAGGAAACAGCCCTTTGGAAGACCAAACCCACATACATAAGGAGACAGCAATTAGGAGGCCCAGGATAGGGTTTATTTGAAAGTATATTTAAAACTAGATGAAAGATATTTGGATCTTTGAAAATGTCCTAGAAACTAAATGAAAACAACAACCCTCTTTTATCAGAGCTCTGATTCATAGACCTACTATTATAATAGAAAGACCTTAGTTGAAATATATTAAAAAAAACATATATTCTTTTAAGTAGCTTAAGTTACCATACACGCAGATTTTTTTTTTAAGGATCCCAGAAGCAGTCCCATGTATAGACAACCTAAACAGAAGTGGCTGATTTTATAGGTGAAAAAATTGAGTCACGGGGGGGTGTTAAATTGAAATAGTAAATTTCCTTAAGATACTACATATGACTCCTGTTTGATACCAGTTGTACCACCATCGGTTAGAATTAATCAATTTATTTATGATCCATCAAATTCAAGCCTTTAATATCATGAAGAATCTTGTGTCTTAAAAAAGGGCAACTTAGGTGACACAAAAATATGTATTAAAATAACTAATTCATGCAATTCTGTTTGAGAAACTGATTAGTTTGGTGGAGTCTGGGATTTAGTTAAGTATTAGGTCAAAGGACTCTCCTTAATGGAATTCATCTTGTATGAGATTTAAGTTTAAAGTAGATGGCTGTTCATCTTTGGGCTGCTTAGGTAGCTTGCCCAAGAAGGGCTAGGCTCACTTCAGCCTTATGGTTCAATAATAACAGCCATGGCTACTATCTGAGAGCCGACTGTGTGGAGCGCATCGTGCAGACAGCTATCCAGACATGATCTCATTTCGTTTTCTTCCAAACTCCTGGAGTGTGTGTGAGGGACACCATAATTCCTCACATGCCGAAATGCTCCAAGCAGGACTCCATTTCTGTTCTCGCAGTTATTGGGTACACCCATAGTCCAGGAGGAACTTGGAAAGCCTATAAACTCTCAAGCTTAGCAAGGGGATGTCAAAATGAGGACCACAAAGCACATTTCCTTAGTGTAGCTTTCCCTGAACACTCTTTTCTCCCTCCACCCCCAATTAAGTCAGCCCTTTCTAAGTTCTCCTTACAACATACAATTCCTTTCTAGCACTCAGCAGTTTGTAATTACATATTCATTGCATGATTACTGGTTGGGTCTGCTTCCCTACTAGACAGTAAGCTCTATGAAGGTGTTTATTGTGTTTATTTTGTTTTTTATTCCACTAAGTCCAGTGCCTGGTGTATTGCACGTACTCGATAAATATTTATGGAATAGGTGAAAGTGGTATTTCTTCGTCTTTCTGGTACCATCCCTGACATAAACTGAAACAGGCATGAGATTGACGTGGGAGGGAGCCCGTGGGAGCTCAGAAGGTTCTGTAAGCAGGTGAAAGGCCATGGCTGGCACAGAGGTAGACAGATGAGGCAGCTGGGAAGAATTTTCCACATCAGAGGGGAAAAGACCTTCCCACTAAAAAGACAGACATCCTTAACAAGTAGATGACTTGAGTTTGCTCTCTGATTTTGTGTTTTTAGGTTTGAATGTTTTATAGTTCTGTGTTTTGTATTCCTTTCCCCCACCCCCTTAGTTAGTTTGAAGTGTCATGAAAGGGTCCAAGGATAGACAGGATATTAAGAGAAGCTATCAAAATGGATTCTAAGAAATGTTTTATGCAGAGTAGCTTTGCAGAGGGCAAAGTCACATTAAGACAGAGCATCCTCATTGGATAACCTGGGCTGATGTTTCACAGTTTATGGAGCTTTCAGATCATCTGATTCTCATGGCAGTCTTGTGAAGTAGACATTTCAGAATCAAGGCTCTCAGTTTATAGACGAGGAAAGGGAGGCTCAGAAGAGGTTGATTTATCCAAGTTGAAGTGAAAACAAGAACAAATGAACTTTTTGAGTGTTTACTATGTGTTGAGGCACTGCATTAAGCCCTTTATAATGAGTACATGATATAATCCTTACTGCATCCTCGTGAGATAGGTAACCATCATGATTGTTTTCATTTTACAGATGAGGAAACTGACACTTGGAGAGGTCAAGTAATTTGCCTCAAATTATGTAATCAAGAATCATAAAGCCAGGCTTCAAACCCAGATAGAGTCTCAAAAGTGCAGACGATAAACTCCTATGCTAATAAGTAGTGTTGGGAGTTCTCCAAGAAAGTATACTGTGTTATTTGTGTTTGCTACTGTAGTTCTTTTGACTCCTGGTTCAACTCGAGCTACTATTTTTTTTAAAACCTGTTTTCAGTTTCATCTTGATTTAGGATTTATCAGTTGGAGGCCACAGTGATGCATTGCATATGAGTGAAATTATATCAACTAATTGCAGACAAAAATCCCCTACATTTATTAATTTAAAAATTATTGAATATAGTTACTAGTATTATTTGTTAGAGGTGCTTATCACTTAATAACCACAGGACACATTCTATTGAATGTATTGGCAAAAACTTGCGTCTTTTGCTGAAAGTGTATAAAACATTATTAAGAGGCATAAAAAAAAATCTGTCCATGAAAATGTGTTTATATGAGTTATTTTTAGACCAATATCTCTTCAAGGAGATAACAATGACCAACAATGACCAGAATGTTTTGTGCCCTCAATAGATCCGAGTCTTTCTCCCTGTGGGTTCTTTTAACATTATACTTTGTAATTGAAAAGAGAACATGAAAATGCCATACCGTGTAGCTTAGAAGAACAATAAAAAGCTGTTGCCTAGAGATCTAGACAGGAAAGTGATCGAGCCAAAATTTTTGGCCTATGCGCAGAGCTGTGAACCAAGCTAGACACCTGAGGTCAATGAGCAGACAGCTTGGCACAGAGGGTCATTTATGTGTCTTTTGAATATCACTGACTGAATTTCAAAGCCACATTAGAAAGGATATTGGCTCATATTTGGCTTTTTGTATTGTGTGCCTCTTCTCCTCTCCACTGTGGATAATTGAGGTTTTAATATATAGTAGTGACATTCTAGTAGATGAAGGAAGGGGGCAGTCCCCAAGGGCAATCTGAACTTCTGCTTAGTATATTTACTCTTGCTGTTTTCCTTCCTCCTCATTTGTAATTCAGGAGGTTCTCTGAGAAGAGAGAGACAGCAAGGCTTCTTAGATGGATCGAAGGACCATGAGCTGGGATACCAGGTTCTATGAAAAGGTCTGCTGTTAAATTTGCTCTGCTACCTTTAGGCAAATCATTTGATGACGCTGTGCTTTAGTTGCTTCCTGAGCTTGCTAAATGTAAATAGCATGTATTTGAGTATTTTGTGATTGTTATAGAGTATTTTAAATGTATGGGTGATTTATTTTTCCAGGCCAGCTGCTCAGGTATAAAGCAAAAGCTGCTCTTTTTGATGCTAGGCTTCGTGGCAGTCAACTAACCCCAAATCTTTCTGACTACAGCAGCCATCTACTTGCTTCTTGTTCTTCTGACACATTTTGCAGTCTCTGAGCTATACAGCTTGGTGTGCTTACTCTATAGTTGGGGTGTACCTTTCTGTCTCCTTTGTCTTCAGAAAGGAAATGTGCCATTTTATGCACTCCTGCTGCTTTTACCCCCACTTAAAAAAGATGAAGGCTTTCTTTTGGGACAGAGCTGCTTTTTCTGTGACACTGATTCCAAGAGACAGGAGAGAGAGTCTGTATAATAAACAAACAGTTATTTGGATTTGCTACTATAGTATCTTTTTGATGATTTGGTTCAGGACCACTAGAGGTTTGAAGTAGATTTAGTAAGGCACAGGCTGTTTGGCAGGAAGTAGTCAGGGGGGAATACTGGAAAGAGAGAAAACAAAGCATCCCCCCACCCTGTGCCCCACCCTTTTCTTTGGTTATAGCGTGTCACATTAGGCAACAAGATATTCCTGTTAGCCAAAGGTGCCAACATGAGATTCTCAGAAGCTAAGGTGTTGATGGGTAAGGAATGATTTTGTTCCCCATCTGTGGATCATCACCCCACTGATTCATAAATGAAAATCTCTGAAGTGCAATATGGAATTAACCAAAAGGTTTATTTCTTTCGTTTTCAACTAAAATAAAATGCATTTACATTATTTCTGGTGCAGTTAAATTAAAAGCATTTTCCAAGCAAATCTAGGAAAGTATTATTAAAGTTAGAGGCTCCACCAAATAAGTTACTCCTTAGTTGTAGCTTGGGTAGCAGCAGGAAGAACTGCAGACACAGGAACACAGTGTAACCCTTCAGTTTTGAAACGTTGTTAGGTCTCTCAGTGCTATAAATGATCAAAGAAACATCCGGGTAAAGACCGCTCCCAGAGCTGCGTTCGCTTTAAGAGTGTTGGGTCCAACTTCCGTCTGTTAGTTCAAGGAAACGAGACAGCCAGGGATTCTAATTTGGGGTCTTCATTCTTGGGCAGGGTTATCAATACATCAAAACATTACTTTTGTGTGCCCCAGCTGCAGTAGCTTCCAACAATGGCAGAGCTGTCACTCCTGCCTCTTAGAAACACGTAGCCAGCAACTTGTCACGCTTGAGGAACAGGACAGGCAGGTAGTGGTGGTGGGAAAGGAAGAGGAAGGGAGGGATTGGTGGCATCCTTTCCCCCTAGATTCTTCCTGCAAAGCAGGGTGGAGGCTCTCGGGGTGGGGTTCTGGCTGGTCGGCTATAAATGCAAATTGGAAACTACGCAGCTGAGCTGGTATCAAGAACTGGCGGCGTTCGTCTCTGGCAAGGACTTGGGTCAGGATGTACGGAAGGGATGAGACTCCCCCTCTTCATCCCCGGGACAATCGGCACGATCAGGTGAAAATCCCGCCGGGGAGTGGGATGACTGTAGAGAGGCAGCGACTAAGGCGAGGAAAGACCAGAGGTCCCTCGGGCACCACCTTGCAGCGGCAGGAAGGCTGCAGTTACCGCCTTCAGAAGAGATCACTCCTGCCCTAAAAGCATTAAAACCAACTCCACCATTATCAGAGGCCGAGGCAGACACGGGAGGCGGGAGCGCGCGCCGAGCGAATGCGCGCTCCCTTTGTCCCACCTCCCGGCCGGCCCGCTCACAGGACGCAGGGCGCGCGCCCGGAGAGAACGCGCCCCAGCGGCTCCTGCGTGGTCCGGGTGGAAAGCGGCGCCGGCGGCAGCGGCGTTCCGCAGGCGGAAGGGAAGGGGGAGGTGACGAGGCAGTGCGCCGGCTGCTCCTCCCCACCCCCCGCCTCGGCCCTGAAGGGGCTGGATGGGCAAGTTGGGCGCGATGGCTCGAGCCCCGGCGGCGGCGGTGGCGGCCGGAGGCGGCGGCGCCTCCTCCTCCTCGCCCCGGCGCCGGCGGTGATCGGAGCGAGCGGCCGCGGCCCCCGATGAGACTGCTGGCGGGCTGGCTGTGCCTGAGCCTGGCGTCCGTGTGGCTGGCGCGGAGGATGTGGACGCTGCGGAGCCCGCTCACCCGCTCCCTGTACGTGAACATGACCAGCGGCCCCGGCGGGCCGGCGGCGGCCGCGGGCGGCAGGAAGGAGAACCACCAGGTACGGGCTGGGGCCGGGGCCGGGGCGGGGGCGGGGGCGTGGCGGCGCGGCCTTCCTTCCCGCGCTGGGCCTGCTATTGTGCGGGGCGGCCCGGCCCTAGCCCTACCGCCCTGGTCCCTCAAAGTTTTTCTGCGTCTTCCCCACCGGGCACCCGCCCCGCGACCCCCGGTTCTCCCGGCCCCGCGGCGCCTTTTGTTCGGCGGCGCAGGCGGAGGACGGCCTCCCCTTCCCCCTCCCCGGGCGTGGGCGCCCCGGAGCCCCGCATTGTTCGTGGGTCCCAGGCGGTGGTTGCGGATGCTCGGTCCCCTCGACGTCCGCGCCCGACTGCTGGACTGGAGGAACTCTGGGGCCGGCGCGTGGCCAGGGGCACCCATCTGGCACCCGGGCCTGAGCTAGGAAAGACCCGACCAAGTCCATCACCCCGTACAATCTTCCTAATCCGTAAGAAACAAAACGAAAAGCCAGTCCCTCTTTTTGTCCAGTTGAATCCCTGAACATACAAAGGGTCATAAGGAAATTGAACCGTGTCTCGTGAGCCATTTAACTCTCTGGGTTAATTCGGGGGACATTTTCCCTAAGCACTTGAAAATGTGTTTGACAGGTCCTCCCTCCCATCCTGCCGAACCTTCCCCCTACCCAACAGAGGTCTTTAAACTTCGATTTAGTTAGCGGACTGGAAAGATTGTGACAAGAGGGAAGACGATGCAGGCTTTTACGGGAAGGGTTTTTAAAACATTACCAGGAAGGAACAAATTCTTCTAAGAGTTGTAGTTATGATTCGTGAGCAATGTGATGTGACTGGTTAGATAGTCTTGCATGAGCTCAGTTTTGTGCCGCTTAAAGAGGCACGGACAGGTCAGCTGTAGAATTGAGTGAGATATTTCATATTTGACCATAATGTACTTTGCAGTTAACGTTACATTCATTGAAAAGAGGCTTTTGAACTCTGCCAGAGTGCTGGTTTAATAATCGCTAGCATTTATAGTACATTTTGCCTTTCCAGAGAGCAGTAACTAATTATTCCCATCTTGCGTCTCATCATTTTCATATATTTCTCATTTTCCTGTGTTACTTTTCTTCTTATGCCAGGTGTTCAGAGAATTTACAACCAGGTTGATTCCATGTGTTTTAATGAGGGTAAAGAATTATCTAAGAAGAAGAAGATAAAGGAATTTATTTAGGAAAGTAAAATTTTTATTTAGGAAATATTTATATTGGCTTTTTTGTATTTTTAAAGGCATACTGAAGTTCTATATTTTTTTGAAAGCCTCCAGCGATTGCAATTTTTTAAGTGATCTATTCCTTTCTCCTTTTCATTATGATGTTGTTAGGAGTGTGCATAAACTTTGTAATCTTAAATTATAAAACCACATTTATTACTGTGGATTAATGATACTGGTTCATTCTTACAGAAACAGCTCCAAAGTGTACTGTATTGTTGACTGTACAGTTATCAGAATGTCACATATCTATATGGAACATGGATAATGGTGTACAACAATGAATTAGAAATGTCATTTTTAACAAACAGTGGATAAGAGAAAAAGAGGTTTATTTTCATTGAAGTGGAGTTACGGTTGAGTCTTTTAGTTGTTGATGCTTACGGTAACACTTGTCCTGATTACCTCTACAGCAACTCGATACATTTTCAGTGGATAACATTTTCAGAGCTCATGAAAGAATTGCACTTAATTTTAAAAATTGAAAAACTACTTAAATAGTGTGATTTTTGTAGAGCCTCTCCCAACAGGAGATACTTCCTAATTTGTGTACCTTTTTAAAGCTAAATCTGTCAGGTTCTAATGAAAACTAATACTGGTTCAGGTACCCCATTTACTTAGTTATGCTTCCTGAGATACTCAAGAATGTGTATGTGTGTGCACGCATGTGCCTATGCATGTGTGTTAACCAGTCAGTTGCACTAACAATTTGGCAGATAATTTCTCTGGAATGAAAACTTAACATGGTTGGTGTTTTCTGAATATTTAGGGAGGGATCTTTTTTTTAGAATAATGAATCCAGACCTTATTTTAAGGTGAATACGTTCATATTATGAAAATAATTGTCCATGAATAAACATTAAAATGCACAAACGAAAAGTGCATATAGAAACCACCATGAGATAAAGTGAAGTAGGAGACTGTCACTTTCTGTATCAGGGCTGAATTGATAATTTCTTACCAGCTTTTTATTCCAGGATCCTGGGTTTGCCTTATAACTTTGTTGCGTGTGAAGCAACTTTAACTGTTTTGCTCTTTCAGATTGATAGTTTTATACAAGGTCTTCTGGTGTTCATTTGAGTGGGTGAGTTCCATAGCCAGCCACATCTGGTTCTTTTGGAGTTGCATGAAAGTAGGGTAATGGATTTGATTGAACCATGCTCAGCACAATTTTTCCTTCTGGTTATTTTATTAAGGAATTACAATGGAGAATTCTATGGTTAAAAGAGAGATCTTGGGCAATGTTTATTCATTAAAAAGTGCTCTTTAGTTAGTATAGCCTGGAGATGCAAGGGTCCTTTGGGCTAAAACCTCTCTAAAACTGTAGTAGCAGCTTCATTTTAATAACTTGGTTTGGTGTGCTAGCTTAAAAACTAGGATTATGTTTCACTTTGGGCAAGCAGGAGAAGCAGTGCTCCACTTAGAGCAGGGACGTGGCCTGCAGACCAGATTGCTCTCACTGATTTTTTATGCAGCCTGTGAAATGGGAATAGCTCTACATTTTTAAATCGTTAGCAAGAACAAAATTGAAATAATATTTCATAACACATGAAAATTTCATATATGAAATTCAAATTTCAGTGCCTGCAAATAAAGTTTTACTAAAATGGAGCCAGTGCTTTGGGGCTACAACAGCTAAGTTGAGTAATTGCTACAGTATGGCCTGCAAGCCTAAAATATTTACTACCTGTCCTTTTACAGAAAAAGAAAAAAGTTTTTCCAAGAGAAAATCCCCAGCTTCCTTAATCAACATCTTACTCTTAATCACAGGTGGCAGGGTGAGTATATTGACTGCTTGGGTGAAGTAGAGCCAGGCATTGAGAAACTAGTAGATATCACTTTTCAAGATTGGCAAACTGAGAACTTAAAAAGAAAAAAAACTTTTTGGATCTAGTGTTTTTGATGCATTGCACCTAGTGCTTAAAGTTAATGCAACTATTATGGAGCTATTGAAACTTGAAAGTACCCTTAGTCCCACTAACTGAGTTCTTGGTAATAACAGTCATTCGGCAGTATCTCAATTGATGGAGTGAAAGAATTGTTATAGAACTTGATGGAACCAAACCGCCACAATTTCTTCAAGTGACTTACTGCAAGATTTTTTGAAAGCACAGGTAACATTCAATATCCGGAATTATTAAGGTGTAACTTAAAATTTCAAGTATGTGTACACCTGTGACTTATTTTCTCACCTTCTTATATAAGCTGTGCTATGCCACAAGTGATGATGAATTCAAGATAGAATTGAAATCATTTGGTTTTTTTTTTTCCCAAATGAAAAAAATACATGGATATCACAGCCAAACATTGTGCTAAAGGACAGATTCAGTTTCCTGTCCCCTTCCCCCTCATTTACCTTGTGGAGGCTGACTGAAATCAGGCATGAGTTAACAGTGCTTCAAGGATAGTCAGCCAGCTAGCCAGATGACGCTGATGGATTGGTGTCCTCCTCTGAACTGCCTTGGAGAGTTGGGAGGCCTTTGCAACTGAATACCAAAGAGACTTTGGAAGGGGTTTCTTTCCTTCCTTATAACCTGTGTTGAAATCCCCACCCAGTGTTTGCTTCAGTTTCATCGGATCTCTTTCTTTTGCTGGACATACCAGGGGTCTTTATGTTCCCCTTTAAAGGTGCGCTAGAAGATCCTAGTAACTTCTAATAAAAAGGCTTTGTTGTTTAGACCCTCTGAAGCTTTGTTAAAATTTTAGGATTATAAAATACTAACAGTGAGTGAGTTCGAGATGAGGATTGCTAGTAATTTATTAAATTAATTTCATTTGTATAAATCATTTTCTCCTATGGATGTGAGGGTGTCTGTCACTCTTTGCATTGAAATCTCATATAAAGAGGTTATTGGGTTGGGTATGTATCATTTGTAGGAAAATGGTGAATGGTTTGAATATTTACGCCTGTGCTGTGCTTAGATGCAAAAAGGTGTCAATGGTGAAATGTCTGGACTGATTTGTTTGCATTGCAGAAACTTAGAATGTGATTTTTGAATCCTTGGCTGTCAGGGTCACTGTCACAGCAGGCTTGGTCTGATCACCCGCGATAGGAGAAAAGATTCTATGTTCATGGACCCTGAGCAGTGGAGCTTTTCTGATTGTTTTTGGTGGCACCAAATGTTTCAGGTCTTTGGTTATCCATTTCTTTTGAGAGTGGCTGCGTGCCCAGATCTACAGTGTAGTTTTTAGGCATTCCCTTGAACTGCACTTTTCCTCTGACCAGCCTTTCCCCTGGACAGGAACAATTATTGGGCTTCTGCTGTGTGTCAGGCACTTTAAATTTATTATCTGCTGTGATCCTCATAACGTCTCTCCGAGGGAGCTGGTACCATCCCCAGTTTACAGGCAGAAGATTGAGGCTAAGAGAAATGAGACTTGCTCAAGAGCACAGAGCTCATAGATAGTAGAGTTGGATTTTGAACCCAGCTTTGCCTGGTTTCAAGGCCTAGGCTTTTTCAAAAAAACTGCTTGCCCCTCCCAGTAAACCTTGGGTTGTCTGAGGGGCAGTGAAAATAGGCTTGCCTTCTTCATAGGAAACTGCCCCCACTCTGGGGGGGCTCTGTGTAGACTTTGAAGTTAGGTAGCTGTGTATATAATACTAGTTGAAGATTTTGCAGTTTTTGAGTTAGATGAGAATGGGACAACTGCTTGAAGTTCTGCCTTTTTATCTATTTTGTACATGCTTTTTGTAAAGCTTAAAGTTGAAAAAAAAAATTCTTACCCGCAGTGTCTTTTTTTCTGACACCAGCCAATTTTCTAATTTTCCATCACCAACTGGGTGTCCAACAATTCAGTCCTGTTCTGACACTGACAACCTGGGGTTAGGGTCAGACTCCACAGGGTTAAGGACTCAGTCCCACAAGACTGCCCTCACTCCAGAGGCCATCTGCAAGCCCCTGGTCTCCAGGCTACCAGTGCTTTTGTCAAACTTGGCTGCAAATTCAGGATTCCCACAATACCTCCCTCCCTCCCTCCCCAGGCTTGAGAATTTGCTAGAATGACTCACAGAACTTAGGAAACACTTTACTTACTTACGTATATTGGTTTATTATAAAGGATACAACCTGGGAACAGCCAAGTTGGAAGAGATGCATAGAGCAAAGTATGGGAGGGTGGGGCTTGGTGCAGAGTTTCCATGTCTTCTCTGGTGAGCCACCCTCCCAGCATATCAGTGTGTTTAGCAGCCCAGAAGCTCCCAGAACCCTGTACTTTAGGCTTCATTACATAGGCATGATTGTTGAAATTATCGGCTTGGTCCCCATCCTGAAGCAATCTAGGTCTAGCCATCTCCTTAGCATACAAGAGATACTCTTATCACTCTGGAGATTCCCTACGGGTTTTAGTAACTCTCTGCCAAGAACCTGGGACAAAGACCAAACATTTATTTTTATTATACCACATTATCTAAAATCTGTAAGTTGGTTTTTTATAACTTTCCAATTCTATTAGTGTGCTTTGTATTTTTGGAAAAAAAGGCTATATTACATTGTATATCACATTTGACTAGTTGATATACTCAAAAAATAATTTCAGAAAAACTTTTAACTATATCCCTCAGTCTGATAAGCAAATATAATTCTATAGGAAAATTGCATTCCTAGTTTGAAGGACCAAGTCATCAAGCAAGGTTATATAAATATTAGGAGGTGTTAATGGGCTTAATGAAGAAATTTTTAAGACAGTACGACCTAATATTTCATGGCTTTGATTAGCTAATACTGTCAAACACATGTGCAGAACTCCTGTTGTACACCTGATTGGCTGTTTATTATTTGGCTAATTATTAGTGTCTTCACAGTGTTGTTGCAAGTAGAGAGAATATTGTTATTTACTGTAATTTTTAGATGTTATGTTTGGTTATCACATCCTACTTTATACTTGGCATCAGCAGATGACAGAATGGAGTAATTCTGGCTTGATTGAAGTTTGTTACTTAAGAGATTTCTTCGGTTATTTAACTGAATAAAATTTGAGTGAGCTTTAAAGGCAGATGCTAAGAAGATGCTTTTTCAGACACTGTGGTCTCCAGCTGAGTAGTCGGGCCCCACAGTAGAGCTGGCACATAGTCCTTTCAGTGTGAAAATTTAACAAGCTTCGTACTTTGTTCTTGCCTGTACCCCTTTGTCTCTGCAGCCTTTGAGGAGCACACATTCAAAGAACTCACCTGCTTGAAAGTGCACAGGAGCCGGCAGACAGGCCGCCCAGTGCTGTGAGCTCAGTACAGCTTTTCATTTGAGCTGGCTTGTCTGGAGAGAGGTAGCTCCAGGGGGCCTGCCTGTTGTGCGCAGCGAGTCCTGCACCGACTTTCTCTCTAGTTGCCATTTCGCCTTAGGGACAATGTGGTGACTGCTCATTCAAGGCTCTGAAGGTCCTGGCCAATGTCATACATTCTCATTACTTATTTTGTTTCTGATTTTATTTTTCCCTCTGGAATGTAAGTTCTCTGAGGCCAGGGAGTCCATCTTTTAATTTAATCATAAAAATTATGCTGGCACAGTTGGGAAACACTACTGGAGAGTCAGTAACAATGAAATTTTTTCTAGGTAAGCCTGTGTAGGGGTTCTCAAACGGGACATTTGGCGGTGCCTGGGACATTTTGAGTTGTCACTTGGGGTACTACTGACATCTGATGGGTAAAGGCTAGGGATACCGGTTAACATCCTGCAATGCACAGGTCAGCCCCTGTAACAAAGGATCATCTGGCCCCAAAGGTCAGGAATGCCTAAGGTTGAGAAACCCTGGCTTATAGGAATTTAGTTACTATCTAGACCAGATTATTGTTTCTCTAGACATACGTAGTCCAGTTTAATTGGTAGAATAGTCCTGTCTTTTCTTAAGCAGACACACTGGGTAGAGTTAAGAGAAGCTTCTTTGAAAGAAACTGTTATAAGAGATGAACCTGGAACAGGAACTTGAATCAGCTGGAGCTGCTTAGGCACCTCAGGCTTTCGGTTTGTTCACAAGTTGCAAGGTGGTAAGTGAAATGTAAGGCACTTGGCTGGGTGCGTGACGTGTGGTAGGTACTGAGTGTCTTCCTTCATTGCTTGCTTGCTTGTGGTAGGTAATGCAGTTTTGTGGTAGGTGGGTATCTTTAACCATTGTTTGCAGAGTTGGGTTAAAACAAGGCCTTGCAGAAGCCTTGGAGTTTGAGAAATTGACAGAAACGCAGTGACAGCTGTCTCTGTCGTTATCTTTGTTTCCCCCAGGACTTCCTTAGAAACTCCAAATTCTGTTTAGACTGTGTGTGATTCTTAACAGTAATTCATTTGATGAACATCTATTGTTCATCTGTATCTGTGCCAGGCACTGAAGTCATTCATTTTTCTTTTTAATTAGAGATAAGGGGTGGGGTCTTGCTATGTTGCCTAGGCTGGATTCAAACTCCTGGGCTTATTCTATCCTTCCACCTCAGTCTCCTGGGTACCTGGAACTACAGGTGCTCCGCACTATGCCTGGCTGAAGTCATTAATTGTCTCTACCTTTATGAAAGTCTCTATCTAGGAAGATAGACACTAAACATGCAATTGTGTACAATTATTCAATTCAGAGGTCATAAATGTTACCACGGAGACAAATGGAATGTGTGAGAGGATATTAGAACAGGAGGCCTAACCTAGTCTGGAAGGCCAAGGAAAATATACCTAGAAAATATTTAGGCCGAGGTTGAATTAATCAGGTGAAGAAGAGGGGGAGGGTTGGGTGGTGGGAAATATAGGGGGCAGAGCAAATACTATGTGAGACAGCCATGGGAAAGGAGCCTTCCAGAAAAAGAAAGAAGAGTAGAACACTGTGACATAAGGACCAGGTGTCGTGGGTTGGTAGGAAATGTCAACCAGGTGAGGCTGTGGACACAGAATGGACAAAGGTCATGTAGGGCCTTGTACGCCAGCCATTTTGGGTATTTTGGATATTGTCCTAAGATTCCTGTGAAACAGCATGCTGACATGATCAGATTTACATTTAAAAATTTGCATCTTTAAAGAGGTTTGCTTATGTTTTCAAATCACTTTTAATTTCTGGAAGATGAAACTGCTACCTACATTTTGATATGTGTGTATTTTAAAAAACTCAACTTTATTGAGATATAATTCACTTACCATAAAATTTATCCTTTAAAAGAGTACAGTTCATTGGTTTTTAGTATAATCGCAGAGTTGTGCAGCCATCACCACTGTCTAACTTTGGAATATTTCATTACCCCAAAAGAAACCCTATAGCAGTCACTCCCATTGGCTCCTTTCCCTAGCCCATGGCAATTACAATCTACTTTCTGTTGCTGGATTTGAATATTCTATACATTTCTTATAAATAAAATTTTATGAATACAATGTTTGGCCTTTTATGGCTGGCTTATGTTACTTAGCATAATGTCAAAATTTGTCCATGTCGGAGCAAGAATTAGTACTTCATTCTCTTTTTATGTCAGAATATATATACTGTTGTATGGATCTACCACATCTTGTTTCTCCAGTTGATGGACATTTGAGTTTCTGCTTTTTGGCAGTTATGAATAATGCTGCTATGGAATTGATGTTTGTATCATGCAAATGATCAGGAAGGACATACATTTCAACCTTTATCTTTAAAGAGAAGAGCTTTGTTCCCTTTTGTTCTTTAGCATATCCTATTCAGTAAGCAGTTTCTTTTCTGGAAGACCTGTGTGGCAGTGAATATTCTACCCCATAGATTAATGTTGATGAATTAAGAGAAATGCTTTAAAAACTTGAATTTCCTTGTTGGCATTTGAGAGCAATATTTGCAGTTAATGGTGCCAGTTCTGGCTTAGTTTTGGAAGTCAGAGTCCATTGTTTTTCTAGTTGTCCGTTGACAAGTGGATGCCAAGGAATTCTTAGCTCCTCTGTTTTCATTTGAGTGACTTCTTGTCCACATTAATTGCCTGTTATCAAGGTGATAGCTTTCATTTTGATTAGTCATTTCAGAGAATAAAAAGTAAATAAAAGTCAGAACGGCCTCAGTATTACAGAGTTCAGAATGTGTACCAGGAGATCACGAGTATAATAAAAAATGGTTTATGACCTGCACTGGAGCATGACTTCAGGGACAATAAGTATTAAGAGTTAGTAAATGATTAAGCAAGAACGTTTTCAGACCAAGGAAAAGAGTAGGCGGTGAATGTAAGAAGTTCATAGTTTGTCATATAGGGTGGACAAAATAAAAATAGCTTTATATAAGCTATAGCAGTTTTGATAGCAGTGGTTAAATGTCAAATTAGCACAAATCAGTCAACAACTGGAAAGGTTTGGTTTATCCAGTTTAGGGTACAGGGTTTGTAAAATGATTAAGTTTTAAAATTTAATGTACCTGTTTGCTTGTTTGTGTTGGCTTATAACTGGTTCCTTTTATTGTTAGCGTCAGGAATGTTACCCAAGATTTCATTGAACATTTAGCAAGCTTAGGATGACTGTAAAATTGGTCACCAGTTGTGCAAGCGTTTACATGACACCTACTGCTGATAAATGGTCATATTTGTCAGAAGGAAGCAAGTTAACTCTTGGCCAGTAGACTTCTTATTGGGAAAAATTGGTTGTTTCATAGCAGATAATAGATTAATAGTAACTGCTCTACTCTACAGTTTCATCACTGTACTTAATGTACTTACTTTTATTTATCAGGCCATGTTAGAAGAATTTCATTGCCATGATTATTACAGGATTCTCACTGTGTACTTTGTGCTTTGTTTAGGACTTGCCAGCATTATCTTGTTTAATCGTCGTAGTACCCTACCAGGGTAGATAGATAACCAGTGACATCTCTAGTCTACAAATGAGTGAATAGAGGCTCAGAGATTAAGTGAGTTGTCCGAGTTCACATGGAATGGCAGAGCCAGGATGTGATTGTGGGGCTAACCCTAAAGCTGTTGTGCAGTCTGCTTCCCCACTTCTCTGGTGTGCTAAGTCTAAGTGAATACAGAAAACATTTATTATGGAAGATTAAACTTCATCTACAGTTGATGTTCATGAATTTTGTTCTAAACAGCGCATTCTGGTTAGAACCTATTCTTTGAAATTGAGTTCTTAGCGTGTTACTTTGTCTTCTCATTGATTGCAGTATGACCTTAAGTAACTTCTTAATCTTTCTTGAGCACACTTTGCCCGACTGTAAGAATGTCACATGACCTGTTTGTAAAGCAGAGCTCAAGATTTCTAAAGATCTCTTCTATGTATAGTCCATAAGAAGAAAGGCAACTTAATCTGGTTAGTGGAGTGTTAAATTCTGTTTCTTACTCTGCCATTGATTTGTTTGGTGGTTTTGAGTTGAACCATTGGATTATATGACTGTTTTTTTATCTAATGAAACAAGGTTAACACTAGGTATTTGTTTTCTGATGTTGGATCTTTGTGAAGGAGAGGCCAACAGAGCTTTTCTAGATGGCAGAGGGTAGAGTGACTAAATCACTGGGCCAGGAGTCAGAATACCTGGATTTAAGGTCTGGTTCTGCCACCTACTAAGCTGAATGACTCAAAAGCCTCTTCACCCATCCCTCACCCTCTCTACCTACCTTCAGGGCAGTTAAGAGAATTAAATGAGAAGTCATGTGTGAAGAAGTATTTTATACTTTATAGGTCATGTGAATATAAGAGATGATTATCCACAAAGTACCATGAGATTAGAATATTTGGAAATCTTTGATTTAATTTAGTCTTTTGTTTTTGGATTCTTAGGTGACACTTCAGTGTGTGTTTTAATTTTTGTTTTTCTTTCTTCTTTTTTTTTTAGTGGTATGTGTGCAACAGAGAGAAATTATGCGAATCACTCCAGGCTGTCTTTGTTCAGAGTTACCTTGATCAAGGAACACAGATCTTCTTAAACAACAGCATTGAGAAATCGGGCTGGCTATTTATCCAATTATATCATTCTTTTGTGTCATCTGTTTTTAGCCTGTTTATGTCTAGGACATCTATCAATGGGTAAGTGAATCTTGGACATTTTTTCTTTATCCTTAGGTTTTAAAAAGGAAAAATGAAAAAGAAAAATTATCTCATTCAACATATTGACCACCTCAACTACAACACTTCTACTAGTCAAAATCCTTGACAGTTGGTCCAGTATTCTAACTTTCTGTAGTTATGTTCTTTAAATTCACCTTAACTTGACAAATAGCCTCATTAGTCTATGTTTTCATGGCAGGAGTTACTCAGGGCAGTGCTTCTCTGCTTTGATGTACACAGGAATCACCGGGGGATCCTGTTAAAATGCAAATTATGAGTCAGTAAGTCATGACTGGGCCTGAGAGTCTGCATTTTAACAAGCTCTCAGGTGATGACACTGATGCTGCTGGATATTGCTGGTTCTGGACCACAGAGTGGCAAGATCCTTGGAACCAAGCCCTTAAGCTGTGGCCCTTAAGCCCTTATGTTTAGCTGTAAGATCTTTGCCTTAAAACACTTCCCAGTATTGTAGGGGGAGCTAATAAATCACTCTAACAATGGGTGATGGCCTGTTTTGAGTGAAGAGTACTACATCTGTTTTGTTTTTTTTTTTTTTTTTTGAGGCAGGGTCTTGCTCTCTTACCTGGGCTAGAGTACAGTGGCATCATCATAGCTCACTGCAACCTCGAACTCTCGGGCTCAAGCAATCCTCCTACCTCAGCCTCTTGAATAGCTGAGACTATGGGCGGGCACCACTATGCCCACCTAATTTTTCTATTTTTTGTGGAGATGGGGTCTTGCTATGTTGCTCAGGCTGGTCTCGAACTCCTGGCCTCAAGTGATCTTCCCACCTCAGCCTCCCAAAGTGCTGGGATTACAGGTGTGAGCCACTGCACTCTTAAATAATGTCCAGGCTTACCAGAATTTTGTAAACTTATAGTGGAATTCTCTGTCCCCAGAGTGGTTCCCTCATATACATCCGTAGAAGAAGCTCTGGGACTATTTTTTATCCTTTCTTGGCCAAATTTTCAAGCAGCCTCAAGGCTCTAGAATCCAGAAAGCCAAAAACAAAAGCAATAGGGGCTCAATGCTTAAAAAACCTTGTCGGACCACTAAAGTCACTGGTTGGGCCCACTTTTCTTTTCCCTTGAGGGTTGGAGCCAGTTTCTACAGAATGTCTGGATCCCTAGTCTGTCATCTGGTCTTTAAATATGTTTTCAGGCTCTGCAAGCCATTTCTCAAGATATCTTACTTGATTTTCTTCATTGTTTATATGAGATTGCCATACGTTTGCTTTAGCAAACAGTTGTTATTTTTATATTGGTAGTTGAGTTTATAAAACTCAGTCTGACATTTTGTTCTTAAAATTGCTTGTAACCGAATTTCTGTTCTGTACCATTTATTCTTCCTTTGGAAATCAGATGGGTCACTGTAGCAGAGATTCTTATCCTTTTTTGGGTCCTGTACCTCTGAATTCCCTCTTCAAAAACTACTTATATTCAACATTTTACATATAATTTGGGGGGTTTCAAACTCTGAATCGCTTCCCCTTTCTTCTACCCACTGGACCCTGGTTAAAATTCCCTGCTCTGGGATTTCACAGTTTGATCAAAGAGGCAGTGCAGTTAATAAGCCCCTTTTGGCTTCCCTTATCTATAACTCTTCTGCTTTTTTCTAAACCCCTTTTCCCTCTCAAGTCCTTCTTGCCCTCTGTGTCCTATTCGCAGCTAAACACAACTTTGAGCTCATTGGTACTTTCCAGACGTGGCAGAGGTAGATTGTTACCACGGGTGACTGTCTGTTACAGAAATAGTTATTATGGTACCTTCTCGAATTAACTTAGGATACTTACCACACTTCCTTTATGTTGGAAAAGAGAAGGCCAGTAAGGAGACACTTGATAACTGTTTTCAGAGTTTATTTTATAGGACAGAGGTGTAGCTCCTCTATAGACTCTTAAGTCTAGAGAAAACATAGATTCTGTCCAGAGAACCTAGGATGGTTATTAAACGCTGAAGTTACAGACAAATTAGAGAACTATCTCTCTCCACAGTATACGTTTACTGGAAACCTTGCATTGGGCTAGGTCAGTGTCCTGGTATTTTAGGTGGGACAGTTCTTCATTGTGTGAGATTGCCCCACACATTGCAAGAAGTCTAACTTCTGGCCTTGCCCACAAATGACAGTAGTACCCCAAGTCATTGTAACTAGTCGAAAGTTTCCCATTTACTCCCAGTGCCCCCTAGAGGGCCAGATTGGTCCTGCTTGCTAAACACTGGGCTCAGTTGATTTTATTTTTTTGACAGCGTTGACCTTTTTATGGAGCCCCCGTTGATATGTTCTTTGCAAATAGGACACTGCTTCCTTCTTCTCTTTGGTGTCTTTAAATGTAGAACAGTCATATGCCCATGAGCACTGACCTCAGATGACCTCCAGCTCTAGAATTTTATGATTATCATGTCAAAATTCCTCCCATCCCAAGGAGAAGGCTTGGGAAGCATGCTATTTGTAGCTGGGAAAGTTTAAGCAAAATAACCATTTGTGACTTACTTTTGGTCCTGTGGCAGCCAGTCAGCATGAGCATTTGAAACCTGCCTCCCTCAGCCACGCCGCCTGTGGCCTCTTTCTGCACTGACTCTGGTTTCCATGTGAGATTTTGTACAGCTATTTCAGTAGGTTCTGTCCCTTTTCTCAAATTTTCTTGTTTTTCCACTATAAGATGTGAACAACTGAGGATTAAAAACAACTTGCCTTCTGTGAGATATGTTTTCCTTTGGTAAGCAGTTGTAGTGGGTAGCATCACATTTAATGGTCTCTGGTGTCTTTTCCCTTCTCATTCTCCAATTTTTTAGCATTTCTTTGTGGCAAAAGATTTACTGTAAGTATGTTATTAAATTTGGTTAAACTCTTCTGTGGCCTTAATGGAAAAAGGGGAGGGGGAATTTTTTACATGAACTCCATTGTTTTTTTCTTGAAACTAGTCTTACTGCAGGCACTGTGTTTCATCCATCTTTCCAATCACTGTATAGCAAACATATTCTACCTATGATTATTTCCAGAAAGCAGCAAAACAGTACAGATTTCCCTACCCACTTCTTAGACCTGTGGTTTTCAAACAGATTTCCAGGGTCTGAGGAGGAAGTGCCTGAGGAGCTGCTTCAGGCTGCAGAGAAAGGCCTGGAAATCGACTGGCAGCAGCTCCAGGGATCTCTGCCTCATTCCAGCAGCAGCGGTTCTCTTGTCATTTTATATTCTGTATGAATTCTGCCTCATTTAAAGAAAAGGTTCTGCTGCTTAAAGGAAGCCTGAGAATCCCTGCCCTAGACAGACTTGGATTTGAGAGCTAGAAAACAAGTCCTAACGAGGGAGCGCATTTACTTCCCAAGGTGATGCTTTCACGAGACTTGGTTTGAACTATAGCTGCTTGTCCGAGGGTTCTCTTTGATCTCCATTTTAACTCCTCTCCGTCTCTTTTTTCAAAGGCATTACTATGATTTCGAATGGTTTTTAGGACCTTTAGAAATAATAGGGTCCAGCCAATAGTTAAACATATAAACTGAGACAAGTATGACTCTACTTCTTTAATGCAAATTAACTGGTAGCAGAAAGGACCACTCTTTTCCGTTTTTCTCTTAAAAATCTATTATACCATTTTTTCTCACCCTTTAGTTGCATATTTGAAATGGCTTTTTTTCTCCATTTGATTTTTTTGCCTAGTGTTATTACCTGCTACCATGGTCTGACTCTGTTAAGCCTGTTATCTTTTTAAACTGATAAACATGTTTTCTGTTACTCCTTCCACTTTTTCTTCCTATTTTGACTTAAGTTCTTCATGTTCATGTTTTCTTATTTCTTCCTTGCCCTTGCATCCTTCTTTCCACCTTTTATTTCCCTCCTTCCTCCGTGCCTTTTGGGGTATTATTTGCAACTCCAAATACAAATGATGATGTCCGGAGGTATTTTATTATTTTATTAGCTTTGCTTTTTCATCATAATATGATTAAAGACAATGCATATTTTAATCATGTAATAAAAATTTTATAAGTTCAAATGGTTTTTGGTGCTACATTCTCTTTGTGTGTGTATGGGGGATGCTTAATTTGCATGGACTGCTTGATGTTTGTGCTTTTTTTGCAGGTTGCTAGGAAGAGGCTCAATGTTTGTGTTTTCACCAGATCAGTTTCAGAGACTGCTTAAAATTAATCCTGACTGGAAAACCCATAGACTTCTTGATTTAGGTGCTGGAGATGGAGAAGTCACAAAAATCATGAGCCCTCATTTTGAAGAAATCTATGCCACTGAGCTTTCTGAAACTATGATATGGCAGCTTCAGAAGAAGAAATACAGGTATAATTTTTAGACATGCTTTGGGACATATTTCTGGTTTTTAGATGTATTTCTTCTTGAATGTGTATTATTTAAAGGATATAAATCAGAAGCAGTTTTCCATGATTAGGAATTAAAAAAAAAATCTTCCCATGCAACATTAATTGGAAATTTAGAGAGAAAGAATCTTCCCTGGCAGAGGAGTTGGCACTCTAGGGAGGAAAGGATCTGGTGAGAGACAACTTGGAAAAGGAAATCAGATGTAGGGACATGTTCCCTAATCAGAATCTGATATACTTAAATTTTTTTTTCAATTGTAGTAAAATATGCATAACAGAATTTACCATTTTCGCCATTTTAAAGTGTACAGTTCAGTGGTACTAAGTACAGGTTTGTACTAAGTACAGAATGATCTAGTGATGATCATCCATCTCTAGAACTTTTTCATCTTCCCCAGCTGAAACTCTGTATGCATTAAACAATAACTCCCATTGTCCTCTTCCCCTAGCCCTTTGCAACCAACATTCTTCTTTCTGTCACTAAGAGTTTGACTACTCTAAGTACCTGATATAAATGGAATCATTCAGTATTTTATGTTTGTGACTGGCTTATTTCACTTAGCATAATATCTTCAAGGTTCGTACGTATTGTAGCATGTGTCAAAATGTAAGGCTGAATAATATTCTATTGTATGCATATACCACGTTTTGTTTAGCCATTATCTGTCGATGGACACTTGGGTTGCTTCTACCCTTTGGTTATTGTGAATATTACTGCTATGAACATGAGTAAACAAATAATCTATGTGAGTCCCTGCTTTCACTTCTTTTGGGTATATACCCAGAAGTGGAATTGCTGGATCACATGGTAAGTCTATGTTTAATTTTTTTGAGGAGTCGCCGTGCTTTTCCATAGAGCTGCACCATTTTACATTCCCACCAGCAATGTATAAGGGTTCCAGTTTCTCTACATCCTGACAATACTTGGTATTTTCTGTTTTGTTTGTTTTTTAATATATAGCCATTGATGGCAATGGTTGTGAAATGTTAAATCTTGGTTTTAGGACCATCTAGTGGTTGAGAGACTTAGGAAGAAGAATATTCTTTATTCAGTATTGATTCTGTTGATTGGACGATTTCTGTATATTGGCTGAGTATAGAATGGGGAAGGCGAAGCTGGAATCTGCCTCCTTCGCTGTGATATTTTTGGTAAGCATGGCTTAGCCTTATAGCGACAGGAGAAAGAATTATGTAATCACTCACTTTCCTATCCGCATGTTTCTACTTTTACACACTAACACAAGAGACAGTACCAGTGTAGCTTTTGGAGCAGGGCTGGATTGAGCATTTGCAAAACATGGAAATGTTTAGTCTGGAGAAGGGTAGACCATGTAGGAGCAGGGTGGAATGGAATATTACTGTAAACAGATATTCAATGGGATTTTATATGGAAGGAAAGGATTAAGTATACTCTCTGGTATAGTCAGGCACAGCTAAGCCCTAGAAGTTCATTTACAGGTTAGGGAGATTGTCATTCCTAATAGCTTGAACCGTCTAAATCCTTATCATTGTCAGTGTTTAAATAGCTGTTAAGAGATGTTACAGGAGGAGACTTACATAGGTGTGAGTTTGAACTAAGTGATTTGTAAGGTCCCCTTTAGCTTTAACAGTCTGTCTCAGATTAGGTCCTGGTGGGTCTATGTAGTGATAATTGAAATATTTTCCTTCAATTAGAAATTAATTCACTATTTTAAAACTTGAAATGTTTTGACCTTTGTTAAAACAGTGACTTAAGTCATGCTGAATTCCTAATCTGATTCCTCTTTCTCTCCACTTAAAAAAAAATCAGTGCTTTGAAGTGGGAGGAAGGTGTTGGAATCAAATGATTGACACCCCCCACTTTCCCTTGCTTTGATTCTAAATGCCTAATGGAATTTTCGGTAAAGCTTCAGATGTGTGAATTAATAATATATCTAGAGTTTATATGGTATGGAGTCCTGGTAAATGTATCTACCACATAAAAAATACTTAGTCGAAATTTTTTTCCTAATATATAGCACATATGCCAAAATCTTCAGTTTGGCCTAGATGGGACATTCATACTGGTTGGCACTCCTTCCATAATATTATTTGGCATGGAGTAAAAATATCGTCACAAAAGTGGCAAGTTTTATGACCATTGGTGCAGTTTGAGGTTTCAATGAGAAAGTAGTATCTAAGTTTAGAGTTCTCCCAACTCATGATGGCAAGGCAGACTTTAGCTTAATTCCACATTATTTTTGCTTCTTTGTAAGATATATCTATTTTTGTTTCCCTTCAATATCTGGGCCCATGAAAAACAGGCTTTTGGGTCGGGCAAGGTGGCTTGTGCCTGTAATCCCAGGACTTTGGTAGGCTCAGGTGGGAGGATCATTTGAGACCAGGAGTTGGAGGCCAGCCTGGGTAACATAGCAAGACTTCATTTCTACAAAAAATAGGCTGTGCATGGTGGGTCATGCTGTAATCCTAGCACTTTGGGAGGATTGCTTGAGGCCAGGAGTTCAAGACCAGCTTGAGCAACGTAGTGAGAGCCCCCCCTAAAAAAATTGCATCTCTACAAAAATTTGAGAAATTAACTGGGCATGGTGGCATGTGCCTGTAGTGTTAGCTTCTTGGGAGGCTGAAGCAGGAGGATCACTTGAGCCCAGGAGTTTGAGGCTACAGTGAGCTACGATGATGCCACTGTACTCTAGCCCTGGCAACAGAGCGAGACCTTGTCTCAGTCAGTCAATCAATCAATCAATTAGCTGGGTGTGGTGGTGCATGCCTGTTGTCCTAGCTTCTTGATAGGCTAAGGCAGGAACATCGCTTCAGCCCAGGAGTTGGAGGTTGCCGTGAGCTTTCATCACACCACTGTACTCACTCTAGTCTGGATGACAGGGTAAGATCCTGTCTCAAAAAACAAAAATACTCCACAAAACCCCCCAAATAGGCTTTTTATTAAAGGTTCTGGATGATATTTTTGAAATAGGTAAGTAAACAGAAAATGACCACATTTTTCCACTGGATTGCCAAGATGTCATTGTTTATGCCAGACAACCCTATTATAAAATTTAAGGATGTGGCTTGCATTTTTAAAGCAAAACAATAACTTTTTTGGTGTTTTTTAAATTTAGGATTTATCAAAATACTGATTGCTTTATCATTCTTTAAGGAAAAATTTTAAGTCCTCCTGGAAGGAAAACTCTTACTTACCTCATTTTCTTGAAAATGATAACGCCCTAAACAGATACTCTGCTTCTAGGGTTAGAAATGCTGTTTTAGAAAAGCGATAGACATAGGAAAGAATTACGCAATTCTTCTTTATGTACAATTATGAACAATTCTGTAATTCAAATGACAATAAATAAAAAACAATTTTCCTTTGGCAGGAAGAAATTTTGGCAGCATGTTTACCTTTCTCAGTCTGCTTTACCAAAAGTTGATGTTAAAATTAGTTTACATACTGTGAATGGTGGTTAGTAGATGGTGAAGGAAACAAGTGTGTGGCAAGAGGCTGCAACAGTGATGGGAATATTGGAATTAACTCTGCTCAGGTAATTCTCATGCTGGTAATCAAAAAGAAGTTATGTATACATTTTTTTTTTTTTTTTTTTGAGACAGAGTCTCACTGTGTTGCCCTGGCTAGAGTGAGTGCCATGGCGTCATCCTAGCTCACAGCAACCTCAAACTCCTGGGCTCAAGCGATCCTCCTGCCTCAGTCTCCCGAGTAGCTGGGACTACAGGCATGCGCAACCATGCCCAGCTAATTTTTTC
>CAUYSK010039915.1:0-10266 GCA_963575035.1 Avahi laniger | reverse complement strand
TCCAGCGCCGTCTGGCTCTCAGGCCCCTCCCGGCTCCCTCCCACAGGGCCAGTGAGGCGTCAGGTTCTAGGACAGGCCCCTCGTACCATTATTGTGGCCCAGAGCCCTGCTCTGTGATCATAGCATGGATGGCGAGGACAGCGTCCTCACACTGCGCTTGTGAGGTGCCAGACACTGGTCTGCGTACTTCAGGGAGTCCCCACAGCCCTGTAAGGCAGGCTTCACGTATAGGCCCACCTTGCAGATGGGCAAACTGAGACTCAGAATGGCTAGCGACTTGCCCGGATCGCTCAGCAGCCCCGTGAGCGAGCTGGGGTTGGAACCTGGGCTCCCTGGCAGCAGAGTCCGTGCTCCTCACGTGACACGACTTGGTCCCTTCAGACCCTGAGCAGGCCTGAGCTCTGCCTCCTGGGGGCTGGGCTGAGACACTCCCCCCCCCCCCAGAGGGTAGAAGGGCTTTGTCCCCGAGCCCTGGACTCGTGGGCCTGGGCCTGCGTCAGCCTCCCTGCCCGTGGAGGATGCCCTCGGTTCCGAGGCTGGGCCAGGCCCGTGTCGTGACTCCGCCTGCTGCAGGGGCCCAGCTCCCAGTGACGGCTTCTCTCTTGTACACTCGCCTGCATTTCTGAGAACGTGAGGATGCTGGGCCACGGCCTCAGCCAGAGGTTTCCAGACTGCGGGGCCTCCTGGGTAGCCCCTGCTTCCTGAACCCTCCTCCCTGGAAGGGGACAGATTTCTAGGGCCACCCATGTCAAGGTGTCGTTGAGAGAGGTGCTCACCTGCATCAGGCTGGTTGACTACTATGCCACGGCCACACATCTGGGCTTGTGCTCCGGATGCTGAGTAAGACACCAGCTTCTATAAGCGGCCGAAGTTCGTCATCACCGACAGCACCACGGGTAGTTGTTGGCCAGAGGCAATGGCAGGCCGCTGCAGGGTGCCTCGGCTCTCAGGCAGCTGGCTCTGCAGCACAGTGGACCCAAGGCTGACTCTCTTCCTCATCACCCCACCCTCCCTCCATAATCCTCGCCGGCTCCCACAGTGTGGGGCAAATAGTGAACACAGACTTTGAGGGTAGGAGAGCGTTGTTAACTTATCCCGAAGCTCGAAGGTGGCTGAGAACATGGCCTGTGGGGGACCTCGCCCTGCAGTCCCTAGGCACTTGGCCCTCAGCTCCAGCCCAGAGGAGAGACCAGCCAGGACCCTAGAGGTGGCGCTGTCAGCACTCTGCATCCCTGGCCCATCCAGGACTGGCTGGCCCCCGGGAGAGCGGCGAGTCCCCAGCAGTGGAGGTGAGCGGTCTCCTCACCCTCCCTCTTTCCACCATCGTATTTCCACGTATGAGAACTCGAGCTTCCACCCACAGCCACAGCATCCGGCCGAAGCTGTTGCGGGAGGGCCGGCCTCCTCGGCTTCACCGCAGCGGGTCGGGCGGGCCAGTGCCTTCCTTCAGCAAGACCTCCCAGCTCCCGCGGCGCGCGCGGCCAGCTGTGCGGCAGGACGGCGCACTGTCCTCGCGGAGGTCTCCTGCTGTGCACAGGTTGTGTCAGGTTGTGCCCAGTGCTCTGAAAAGAAGGAAACCAGCAAGAAGGTGTGGGGCGTGGCAGCAGCCTTTTGATGGGGAGCCATCTGCCCGGGCCCCTCGATAAGGCGGGATGGGGGCCGAGGCCTGCAGGAAGTGCTGGAAGAGCTCTCCAGGCCGGGGGCTGCGTGTGCAAGGGCCCTGAGGCAGGGGCCGTTTGTGGGTTGGAAGCTGGTGTTTCTGGCGCAGAGAGACAGTAGCAGACAAGGAAGCTGAGGGCGGAGCAGGAGCAGTGAGATTTGTGTGGGTCGAGCGAATTTGGGTTTCACCCTGAGTGTCACGGGAAGCCCCTGGAGGGCTGTGAGCCTGGTCCGTGAGCAGAAGACAAGGCCAGAGGGCTTGTACGTGGGAACCGCCAGGGGGTCTATGTCTGGGTAGCAACTGTGTGACCTGAGGCTCAGGGTCCAGCGTACAGGGCGGAGCCGCAGCGGTGGCTAATGTGAGGGCCAGGACACCAGAGCCCTGAGCCCCTGTGTCTGCAGCCGGACTTCGGCCTGTGAGTCCCGCGGCCTGTGCCGTCTGAGTCACACACGCTCGGAGCACCGGGTGCCTGTGTGGTTGGTTCTGCTGCACAGCAACCATTTCAAAATGTGGCTTACGACAGCCACCACTTGTTTAGCTGGGCAGTTGGCTGGGCAGGTCTGGGCTCCCTCGTGCATGTGTGGTCCACTGAGGGCAGCAGGTTGGCTGACTGCCGCCTGGCTATTGGCCGAGGTGGCGTGGGTGGCGTTGATCAGGCTGTGTCTCTCACTCGTCCAGGAGGCTAGCCGGGCTTCCGCACGTGGCAGCGGCATGGCCCCAGAGGCGGCAGAGCCACAAGGCCTCTTGAGGGCTAGGCCCGGAAGGGGTACATCGTCATTTCTGCCACATTCTGTTGACCAGAGCAAGTCATGGAGCCAGGACAGATTCAAGGGGTGGGAACCAGACTCCACCTTTGATGGGAAGAGCAAAGGGTGTGGGGACGGGCATTGAAAAACAGGGTTATTCATGGATTACTGTGTCCCTTGTTCTTAAGGGAGCTGGTGGGACATCTGGGCAGCAGAGGTAGGAGCGAGTCAGGACCTACGGGCCGTCGGCTGTGGCTGTCTCTGCTGTCTGGAGGAAACCAGGCCCCCGAGGCTCCAGGACCAGGCTAAAGGTGCTCAGAGTGTTTGTTCCTTTGTCACTTAATGCTACTCTGTGGTCTCGCCACCCAGGTGACAGAGGTGAGTCTCCACCGAGGGATCTTTCTCTGGGGTGCTCACCCCCCAGACTGCAGAGCTCCTGTGCAACACAGAGTACCCTCTGTCGTCACCTGCCCCAGGGGGCCTCAGCCCGTGTGGCTATGATAGGTGCCTGTGTGACAGCCTCCTCGTCAGAAAGGCTGGACCCCGAGGGTGAGGCTGTGTCCCTGCAGCTGGGAGGGGCATCGAGGGGGAGGCCAAGGAGGTGTGGGCACTGGGGATGAAAGGGGCATGGTGGCACTGATGACAACCAGGACATAGTCGTGACCACAGGATCACAGCACCTCGGGGGCTGCCTTCGTGCTAGGCTGCACCCGGTCCCAATGCGAGTGGCAGGTCCTGCTAACCTCCCATGATCTTCTGGGGTTACTGTGGCTCCAGAAGCTCCCCTGACTGGCACAAGGCCTCACGTGCAGCTAGGAAGTGGCAGCGTCATACATAGACCTGGGTCTGTCCACCCATTTCCAAAGGTGACATGTTCCTAGAAGCGTTTCCTGGCATTGGGTAGTGGCCTAAAACATTGCAGAGAACCCAGAGGGAATTCTCCCGGCTGATGGCAGGACCCTGACCGTCACCTGACCGTTCTGGATGTCGCCTGGGACTGGAGCACTCTTGGGATGTGGAGGCTTATCTGTGCTCGTGTCAGCTCAGTTCCCGGTGAGAGCTGCCGGTGGCTGGTGGCAGGGAGGCGTGCTTCTGGCTGGCGTCCTCCTTTCAGACAGTCCGACTGTTCACCAAGGGCCCGCGTGACTCTTCCGGTCCTGATGGAACCAGCTGACGCGCAGCTCTGGAGTCTCCTCCCCAGCCCTTCGCCCACCGTGGGAAGCAAGGAGACACGGACTTCCCGGGACCCTTCCCACTGTCCACTGCCGTCAGACCACCTTCCCCAGGCGCATCCTTGGTGCTCCGGATCCTGCAGAGCGCCCCAGAGGCCGCCTGGAGAGGAGGGTTTCCCACTGACCCCTGCAGGGCCTAGGACCTCCGCGCCCCCTCCCTCCAGCCTGGCCCCCAGAACCCCATCCTCTGAGTCCCACAGTCACTCGGCCCCGTCTGACGGGGTTAGGTAGCTTCCCTCAGGCAACCGGGCAGGTGCTCCCCTTTGGCCCTTGCCTCGGTGTTCGTCCGCGATCCCGGGGCTGTCCTCGCTAGGTGTCTGCAGGGTGCAGGGCAGCTGCTGGGAAGGGGCGCTGGGCCAAGATACGGCAAAGCCCAGGGTGGATGCCGTAGTCCCGTTCCAGGTAGCAGATAACCAGAGGGGGGAAGCTGGCTGCTCCGGGCAGGACCCGGCACGGGAAGGCGACCACACTCCACACACAAGAGTGCGGCGCGACGCCCCTCCGGGTTCAAGGGCTGGATTGGTCTGAGAGTCAGGCAGGGCCTGCTGCCCACGAGGAGGAGAGAAACATCCGCAAGCCTGGATTACAGTAATTCACAACTGATGGAGCCTCTGCTGCCTGAGCGCCGACGTATCCAAGTAAATATTCTCAGCACTTAAATAAGCCAGCCAGGATCTCTCGACTGGAGCAGTCTCTACGCAGCCACAGCGCAGGAGCAAACCTGCGTCTTCTGCACACCAGCCACAGCAGGAGGGAGGACATTGAGGGGTCTTCCCTGAGTCTCCAGGATGGGCCTCCACTTGGGCCGATGGGGGTTAAGCCAGGCCTGCTCTGTGCACCAATCCTCGCAGCCAGCTGGGCCATCGGAGCGGCCTGCGGGGGCTGGGCCAGGCAGCCTCCCCTTGGGAAGGGGGTTTAAAGCGTTTGCAGTTTGTAGTTGTCTGCTGTATTTAGAAACCCAGGCATCCTGGAGTCATAAATTACTGAACTAGTTTGCTCACCCCGGTGCGACACAGTGCAGCAGCTCTCAAAGGCGGCCAGTTACATAACTGGCCGGGTGCAGCCCAGCCCCTGCAGCCAGGCAGGGCACTGGCCCCCCAAGGACCTCAGGGCCAGTGCAAGGAGATACTGCAGGTTTGTTTAGTTCCTTGTCTGCCTCACTGACATTTCCATGGAAACTCACTCCCAGTAAGGAGCAAGGGTTTATAAATTAACCAGGCCGATTCTCATTGCCAGAGCGTAGTCATGGAATCTGTGCCACGTGGAAGGGGCAGAGAGTGTGATCCAGTCCCGCCCCCGCTGTGATACCCTGCCAAGGGATCATCCAGCACCTGCTTGTACCCTCCCAGGGATGGGGAGCTCATCACCGCCTGAGGCGTTCCACACTGAGAGGAAGTCAGCTTCCTCTCTCTGCTGGGCACACTGTCCGAATCCAGGCACCTGAGGCAGCCTGGGCAGAGCCAGTGGCAGGACTCCTGACCAGCCAGTCTTGCTCCTCCAGACTTTTCTTCACTGCTACCACTGCCCCTCTGGTCAAAACAGGTGTGAATGAGGCCAGCTGGACGTTAACATGCAGATGTTACCTCTGTACTTTGGGTTCATCTGGGCCATGCCAATGCTAATGTTAAATTTTAATATCAAACGATTGCAAGAAAAACATGTCTCATTGTCTTATCTCTGTACAGCTTCAACCCCCTCCTCCCTTCCGTACTCAGGCAGCAGAGAAGTGACTCGTGCATTCTGGGGTGGGGGCGCGGGTAGGGCGGAGGTACAGGTGCAAATGGAGTCTCTGTTTACAGCATTGAATCAAGTTCAGGATCCCTGGGATTCCCTAAAATTTCCTGGAGGAAGAAAACCCATTAGGTATTCAAAACCAGGCTTCAAATGAAATGGGACAGCTGAAACATCCAAGAAAATGAACAAAATACATGGAACAAGTTTCCAAGACCCCGGACATCAGGCAGTGAAGGACAGTGAACCCTGAGAGGGGGAAATGAACAGGTGGTCTCTAGGATTCGCCCTGCACCTGCCTTGGGGGGGTGTCCAGGCCACAGCTCAGGGAGGGGAAGCCAGGCAGGGCCCAGGGGACTCCCTGAGTGGAGGAGCTGGAGCTCAGAGTCTGAGAAGACCAGGGCAGCCGGAGTGTCTGGGAACAAATGCTGGGGAGCACCACACTGCACAGAGAAAGAACCCAGGGAGTCTGCACGGGGCCCCCCTCCAGTGTTAGCTGAGCACTGACCACCTCGTGAGGGTGAGAAAACCACCAGAGGCTGAGAGTCTTGCAGATTAACACTCCCAAAGCGACGAAGACGACACAGTGCCCGGCTCTCACAGACAGCAGGAAAAGTGCCTGTTCTCACCAGCCAGAGCGGGAAACCTCATCAACCAGAGGACGTTGGCTAAAGTGTTCAGAAAGTTTTGCCCCAGTAATGGAAAATGGTTAGCCTGCACTGAGCACTGCTTGGGTCCCACCTAACAATCTTAAAACCAAGACTACAGGATTAGACTATTTACATGGCACTTAACTGTGTCCCAAAACAAAGCTTAAGAAGATTTAGAGGAATTAAAAAATACCCAATAAGGTAAAACTCACAATGTCTGGCATCCAGTGAAAAGTTTTCAGGTGTGCAAAGAAGCAGCACAATGTGACCCCTATGAAAAGAAAAATTAATCAATCCAAAGTGATCCAAACAGATACTGATGCTAGAATTAGCAGAAAAGGCCATTAAAGTAGGAATTATAACTGTATTCCATACTCAATCAAACTTCTAGAGATTAAAACTCTAATGGGGTCATAAAAAATATTCAAACAATCTAAAAGAAGGCAGAAAAGAGGAAAAATAGAACAAAGAACCAATAGAACGGAAAGAAAACAGTTTTAAACCTAACCATTTTAATAACCACATTAAATATAAATTACCTACCCCAATTAAAGGTAATGATTTTTAGATTAGGTTTTTTTAAAGCAGGAACTATATATATATATGCACATATATAGACACACACACATATACATATACAGTCTATAAGAACCACCGTTGATATGGAAAGATACAAATAGATTAAGTAAAAGAGTGGAAAACTATGTCATACTAATGCTAATCAAAAGAAAACTGGAATGACTGTTAATATCAGGCAAAGTAGTTTTCAGAGATATTTGGAATATGTAGAACATTACTGAAATAAAGAAGGTCATTCCATGATCACTAAGGTGTCAATTCATAAAAAGAAAAACGACAAGCCTATGGTTATAATGTGTTCAAAAGACATGAAGGAGAAGCTGATAGGACACCAAGGAGAAGTAGACAAATCCAAAATTATGGTTTGAGATTTCAATACTCCTCTTTCAACACCCGACAGAACAAGCAGGCAGAAATCAGTAAGGACAGAGAAGACTCGCCAGCGCTATCCACCAGCCTGGCCTGACTGACACTCCACCCAGCAACGACAGACACACATTCCTCTCAAGAACACATGGAATATTTACCAAAATATACCAAATTCTGTGTGATAAAATAAATCTCAGTACATCTGAAAGGATTCAAGTCATACAAAGTATGTGTGCTGACCAGAATAGAATTAAATTAAAAATCAATAACAAATATTTCTGGAAAAATTCCCAAATATTTAGAAAATAAGCAACACATTTTTAATAACCCATAGGTCAAAGAAGAAATCAAAGAAAGCCTTTGAACTGAAAGATGATGAAAACACACCATATCAAAATTCATGGGATGCTACTAAAGCAGTACATAGAGGAAAATTTAGAACATTAAATGCTAATAGTGGAAAAGAAAAAAGATCTCAAATCAATGAACCTTGCTTTCACCTTAGGAATTAAAAAACAGAACAAAACAAGTTAAACCCAAAGTATATAGAAAAAAGAAAACATGACTATCAGACTGGAAATTAATGAAACAGAAAACAGGAAAACAATACAGAAGAGCAATGAAAACAAACCTCATTTTTTGAGATGACCAATAAAAGTCATAATCCCTTAGTCAAACTGATCCAGAAAACATGAGAAAACATACAAATTACTAATACCAGGGATAAGAACAGTGACTTTACTATAGATTCTACAGATATATTAAGTGTAATAAAGGAGTCTTATAAACAATTTTATGCCAATAAATATTTTTTAAAAATGTAGAGGGAACGTACAAATTCCTTGAAAGACATGAATTAACAAAGTTCACTCAATAGTAAATAGCCTAAATAGCTTTATATCTATCAAAGAAATTGAAACTATAGTTTAAAATCTTCTTTCAGAGAAAATTACAGGCCTAGATAGTTTTATAGGCGAACTCCACCAAATATTTAAGCAATAAATTATACCAATTCTACATAACCTCTTCCAGAAAACTGAAAAGAGGGGACTATTTCCCACCTCATTCTATGAGATCTACTTTAACCTGATACCAAAACTGGACAAAATATTACGAGAAAAGAAAACTACTTTAATTCCTCATGAACACAGATGCAAAATTTTTGAACAAAATATTAGCAAATCCAATCCAGTAATGCATAAAAAAAATTTACACTGTAACTAAATGGGATTTATTCCAGATATGCAAGGCTGGTTCAATATTCAAAATCAATGTGACCCACCATCTCAATAGGTTAAATGAGACACCAGGTGATCATATCAATGACAGGAAAATTTAATGCCCATGCATGATAAAAAAAAAAAAAAACTCTCAGGAAAAATAAGAATAAAAGGGAACTTCCTCAACTTTATGAAGAACATCTATAAAAAACCTACAGCTACCATCAAACTTAAAGATGACAAACTGAACACTTTCTGCCAAAGATTGGGAACAAAGCAAGGATGTCTCTCTCCACTATGATTCAACATAGGACTGAAACTTCTAGCCAGAGCAGTAAGTCAAGAAAAGGCAACAAAAGACATACATATTGGAAAGTAAGAAATAAAACTATTTCTATTTTCAGATAACATGATTGTCTTCATTGAAAATCCTAAGGAATCTACCAAAAATAACTCCTAGAACAAATGAATGAGTTCAGCAAAGTAACAAGATACATGATCAACACAAAAAAATCCATTGCATTTCTATATAGCAACAAAAAATATTTGGAAACCAAAATTAAAAATATATTTAATTGCTCCAAACAAAATTAGATACTTCTGCATAAGTCTAACAAAACATTTACAGGATCTGTATATTGAGAATATGTACAGGATTTGTATAGTAAAAACGCAGATGAAAGAGAGCAAAGAAGACCTAACGAAATGGAGAATCATACCATGTTCATGGATTGGAAAACTCAACATGATGAAAATGTCAGTTCTCCCCAAATTGATCTATAAGACTTAATGCAATTCCTGTCAAAATCCAAGCAAGAATTTTTGCCTTTGATTTTGTATTTGTAGACATACACAAGCTTATTCTAAAATTTATATGGGAAGGCAAAGGACCTAGACTAGCTTAAAACAGTTTTGGAAAAGAGGAATAAAGTAGGAGGAATCTCTCTACTTGGCATTAAGACTTACTGTGTAGCTACAGTAATCAAGACAGTATGGTACATTCTAGCCCAGGCAAGAGAGTGAGACTCTGTCTCAAAAAAAAAAAAAAAGACAGTGTGGTATTTGCCCCTAGAGGGACAGACACATGGATCAACGGAGCATAATAGAGAACCCAGAAATAGACCCACACAGATACGCCAAACTGACTTTTGAAAAGATGCAAAAACAATTCAATGGAGAAAAAATAGCCCTTTGAACAAGTGTGCTGAAGCAATTAGATATTCATATGCAAAAAATAACCCTCAACCTAAACCTCATACCTTATACAGAATTTAACTCAAAATGGGTGATGGACTTACTATAAAACTATAAATTTTTAGGAACAAAAATAGAAGAAAATCTTTAGGATCTAGGGCTCAACGAGAGGTCTTACACTTAACATCAAGAGCATGATCTGTAGTGTTAGATCCGGTTCCCCTCGGCCCCAGGAACAGAGAGGCAGAGCCACCGAGGCTGCAAATGGCAAAGGAGTTTATTGGCTAGCTCGAGGTAGGGTCCAAGTCCCAGAGCACCAACGCAGTGGCCTCCCTACGAACCAGGACCCCACCCTGGGGTAAAAGCAAAGCCTTAATTCTTTCTTTTGCACAGGACACACCGGTGGCACACGACACACTGGTGGCACACGACACACTGGTGGCACACGACACGCTGGGCACACCATCCTCCTTCCCCCTTAGTCCATTGGTTCCTTTGAAAGTGGTGGATGGTTTTGACTCCTGATTGGTTGGCTCCAAGCCTTGGGATTTTCAATTTTCGCACAGGCGCCAGTTTTGGTCCGCGTTTCGGTTTCGGGGAAACTGAAACTTAGGCCTATTTCAGGAAATTCAGCTTGTCAAGGAGTCACTCCTGCTCTTACTCCTGTATTTAACAAACAACTAAAAGCAAGCACGGTTACAGAAGCAAATGGCATTAGTTACAATCAAAGAAGACACATTTTTTTAATCTCAAACAATTTGTTCCACACAGAACAAAGTACATTCTCCTACTATCAATTCCTGTCTTTCAATAGAAGGAGAAGTTGGATTTCATCACAATTTGAAACTTCTGCTCTGCAAAATACCACTAGGGGATGATATTCAA